>BGZK01002134.1:0-77279 GCA_005406025.1 Eumeta japonica | reverse complement strand
TTCAGAAACTTATTGTATGCCCCATGTAAACTGTCTAATTTATTGCTTACACTTACCAAGTATGTTCATTCGGGCCGTAAAGAGGCCTTTGCCTTCTTCAGAGTACAGGCGGTAAATAAAATCTGTGTTGTAATTTTCATTGGCTTTCTCGTTGCGCAATATCAGGCCACGTTGAATACCGCCTGTCATTTTAGACGCCATGTGGTACAGATCTTGTTGCAAATCCTTAATAGATAATTTCTCTTCATAAATGTATGCAGCATCGGCGCCTCCAGCTAATCCTGCAAGGGATATTACCAGATTACAAAAACCGGCCAGGTGCGAGTTGGACTCGCGCATCGAGCGTTTCGTACAAACTTGTAGGTACATGAGTAAAAGTTTACCCATCACGACAATCGAGTCACAGTTATGGTATTTTTATTGCAAAATGAAATCCCTAACACTACAATGTGAAAAGCTGGAGGAGTGTAAATTTAAAAGAAAGGTCTCTTTATCGTTTCATTAATCCTTTATTTTATATTAACATGTATAATTTATTTTGTAATATAACTGAAATACCTAAACTAGCATGCAGCAGTAAAAGTTCTTTATCAAAGTTATTAATTTACAAAGTTTTTTAATCACTATTTAGAAATCTGTTTCAAAAATAGTAGTTAAGTATTAAATTGGAACCAGATATGTAAATGGTGACTGAATAAGCGTCTATCTTCTGCCGTTATTAATATCGAGCCAAAACGAGCAAAAAATCACGTTTGTTGTATGGGAGCCCCCTTAAATATATATTTTATTCTGTTTTTAGTATTTATTGTTATAGCGGTAACAGAAATACATCATCTGTGAAAATTTCAACTATGTGACTATCACGGTTCATAAGATGCAGCCTAGTGACGGACGGACGGACGCACAGCAGATCTTAGTAATAGGGTCCCGTTTTTTACCCTTTGGGTACGAAACCCTAAAAACCAATAGATCCACTTTCAAAGTTGCAAGAAAATGAAACTAATCACATATTACATTTTTCACATTCAACTGAACATCTTATGTACATGCATGCAGTGAAGTTCTAAGATTATTTATTAATATCGTGCCACTTTGTAATAAAGTTCAAAGGAATAAATAACTAGTGAAATTGTCATATTCAGACTATATATATAATACTGAAGTACTAACTATTTGCTGAATTTTGGTTGTTACATTGATACAAATACTTTACAATTACCTTAATAGAAGAGACGGTTGGTCCAATTTTAAAGTGATTTTTACAGGATGAAACTTATTAAATTTTTTGAAAGCTAATACTGTATCATGGCTCTTATTCATACAAATAATGCCATCTATAATTGCAGTAAGAATGTCCCAAAGCAACAGAAGATAATACAAAAATGTATTCACTATATAATATGTTATCCAAAGCTAAACTATTATATATTGGACTTAAAGATAAAGTTACGAATGACGACAAATCGGGCCTTGTGTACAAAACATCGTGCTCTTATGGAAAACTGTATGTGAGAGAGACAAAGGCTAAAGCTAAAAACTAAGGATTAAGCAACATAGAACCAACTGAGCAAAGTTAATAAAACAGCATTGAACATAATTTTCAGTTTGACAGAACCAATATATTGGATTTTTAGCACCTTAAAAGCAATGTTAGCGAGATGATCTTTATTAAAACCGTAAACACTATCAACTTTGGATAGGATACCCGAGGTCATAGTTCACTATATAGCAATATCATTAACCATTTTACAAATAACTGCAGCCAATAGGCAAAAGTAATCCCATTATTTGTTTTTAATTTTTATTGATCTCCATACCCATTAGCACATGTTTTAGGTGCCATTTAATCATGTATTGTTGTAATTGAAAATTGTAACACAAAGACAGATGAGTGAAATGTTAAACACAGAGTTATTATTAAATTGAATATGTCAACAACTTAGATAATGTTATACTTGATCATTTGTTTAAATATCACAATACCTGAAAATAAACAAGAATCTTGTATTTTTAAAATATTTCACTAAGATATTAAACTCAAAGGTAAACATTTCAATCAATTTATATTAATTTCAATAATTGTATGTAATAGTATCCATCCATTCTTTAATTGTTTGATATTATTATAGTCTACCCGAAGACATTGAAAAAAAATTAATACAACATTGTAAATTTTGGAAATATAACAGCTGACTATTAATTCACCAAATACCAGATAATCATATTGTATCTTATATTGTAACATGTCAGATGGCATAGTTATTGTGATAAACATGTTATATAAATATACCAAAATTACAAAATATAGTGGTAAATGTACTGAATTTTAAACAACTCACCCGCTAGAGTAGCCAAGTAACCACAGTACCCGCCCATGGTTTCCACGACGAATACTCTTCGCTTTGTACCCTGAATAAACAAAAAATATCACATGCAACTTTGTTAATTACCAAAAAAAAAAGATAAACCTCATTTGTGAAAATAAATAACGAGATATTCTATGTTATATACATCACATATTTGTTATATAACCTCTTTTTTTACAACATTCATCATCATCAACAACTCGCATGCTGAAAGCACAAATATATGTAATATGAAGTAAATATATACATAGTACATATAAGTAACCATAATGAATAATTTTTTATGAAACAGAGTGGAAATAAATGTCAGAAAACCTAAGATCATGGTGTTCAAAAAAATAAAAGCATGACTGAGTGCAATACAGAGTTAAAGGGTTAAACAAGAGAGTTTATTTATTTAGGATCTTGATTTTCAAGGGCGAATTCTCCAGAGGGTGTCTACCTGAACAAAGCCTGTCTGTCTTTGCGTAGTGGCATACGGGCAAACGAACCTGGAGTTCCCGAGCTACCATCTATCTCAGCCACTACTCCTTCCAGCGATGGCAGTATCCTCCTATCCGTCTTACCCCAAAACCTCGATATCCCTTTGATCTCCTACTCTCCCTATTCATTAATCTCTCCTGCTCCCTTCAAAACTCACAAAATTTATTGCTCATGGAAATTAAAAATTAATTATCCCAGGAGGGTAGTAGCATTGTCAGAGAATTCCTTCCCGGCTTAGTCCCGGGCAGTCCCATCGTATCTGGGGTCACAAATTGGCGTACTGGGGAATCGGGAGCTCTAGTCTCAATTGTGGCGACGAGCTTCGCCACCCGTCACCCATCTAGTTCCCCGGAGGGGTGAAACACGAACTAAATAAGTCCACTTCGGTACTCTGAATATGTGTGGAGGTATGGATGATAAAATTGATGATATTTACGAACTGATGAAAGACAGACGACTGGATATTCTGTGCATGAATGAGACTAAAAGAAAGCATGGCTGGATTTACTGTCGGCAAAGCCCAATCACAGAGTGCAAAGAAAGTACATTTTGAAAAATAACTTAAAAGATGCTGAAAGTACATATAAAAATACAAAAATGAGAGCTAAAGAATATGAAAAGAAGAAAGAATGAAATAAAAGGATGCTATGACTGGAGATTTTAGGATAAGTTCCGGGCAAACCAAAAATTTTTTACAGTGGCATATGAAATCTTACTGCAACTGAATATATGATTCATGATGGAAATGAGAGTGAAATTATGATGGACGAAATTATGAAAGCACTAAAAGACTGAAATTCAATCAACTCACGAATAGCTGTCTGTATGATTTGAAAGAGTATAAGTGTGGAGACTAAGAATGGATGAGTTGCAGTGAAATACCCCTGTATGCCGACGACCAAGTAATCCTTGCTCCATATAGGTATAAAAATAAATGTCAGTAAGACTAAGGTGATGGAGGTTGAAAGAGGAGAAAGCATGACTGAATGCGATATATATATATATATATATATATATATATATATATATATATATATATATATATATATATATATAGATTGTATCATATATATATTGTTTTACTCTCAACTTCTCTATGAAGGTGAGAGAGTTGAACAAGAGACAATTTGTATACTTGGGTAGTCTGTTTACAAATGATGGTAAACATGACTGATATCGAAAAGAGAGTCAATGCGGGAAATAAAGTTAATAAGGCCTTGCTCGCTATTATGAATAGTAAAAGCATCTTACGACAAGCGCGTGTGGCTATCCATAATGGGGTCTTGACTTCTATGTTTATGAAAGTAGGATCGATGCGTTGGAGATGTGATTTCTGCATAGTATGTGTGGAGTGTCTCGTAAAGATAGATGTAGAAACAGTGATGTTAGAGAGTGGTGTGGTTTAAAGGAAGATGTAGTGACTAGAGTAGAAAGAGGTATGTTGCCGTGGTTTGGCCATCTGGAAAGGATGAATAAAAGTAGACTGACAAAAGAAATCTATAGAATGTATGTGATGGAAAGATTGGCAAAGGTCACCATAGAAAATCCTATGCAGATCATGTTGGTGGCACACTAAAAAAGGGCAAAATTATAAACACCCAAAACCAACGAGTTTGCATGAAAAGATTGATGGATGTCTGTCAAGCAAGAGATATTCATGCGAAGATCGTACCATGTGGAAATCTATAGTCTTTTCCTATCCTTCTGGGGAATAGGCGTCAGTTTATATTATTATTCACTTACGAAAAATAATAAATGTCACCAAGAATATCAGAATAAAATGAATGGGGCCTTGCTCTTACGAACTGAAAATTTCTCACAACAAGTAAATTTGACTATCCATGGAGTTTTGGTGTCTATGCTTATGTACAGGAGTGGCAGAATTAACATGAGAGTAGAATAAATGCAGTAGAGATATATTCTGATTAATGTAATGTGTGGGGAGTATCTTTGAAAGATTTAGATGGCATTTGTTTATAAATAATATAATCATGTTGTATAATGGAAATATGCACAAAGCTAAAGAATTTTTTTTTAAACAATTAATGAATATAATTGAAAGAAAAGAGGTATGTAAAGATCATATAAAATGGAGTTCTATGTCTCTGCTTACACTGCTGAGAAATAAGCGTGTACTTATTCTATGTATTAATGTTTACAATGATAAGTAATTCAATGAATGTAAGTAATGTATAATGTTAAGATTTCATTGAAAATTAGTTTAGAATGACATGTAGGATTTCAAATTAAAATCTATTACAGAGAACTGCAAGCATTCACTCTTCTCTATTATTTTAAATATGCTCTTTTTTGCTGAAGTCTTACATGAAAGACGATATATATAATTGTTAGTTTTATTACCTGAGCTGATTGCCGGATACGATCACAAATTTCTGTAATTTCATTGAGAGCTGTGTCAGTACCCAATGAAAAGTCAGTACCAGGCACATTATTGCTGATAGTGGATGGGATTACAACCAACGGAATGCAGAACTCTGGAAACTGCCCACGAGCTTCATACAGTTCCAATCCAGTTTGATATGCCTAAAACAATATAAATAAACATTAAAAATTATTACTTGTTTGTCAAAACAACCACTCATTTAAATGTATGTAAAAAATAATGACAGTTCACATACTTAATAAACAGTTTTGATCGATAAAACTCATTTTAGTTCATATATAAACCAACTGCTTACATAGATATTATTAAGTTAGTTAGAATTGTAGCTTAATTAGTAAAAATTTTAATATTTCATAACAAAATAATTACATACTTCAAATCCACCTATGATGAGCAGACCTTGAATGTTCAATTCCTTAATGCGAGCAGCCATTTCTCCTTTCTTATCACCTGGTAATGTACGTTTTGTTCCCAAAAATGCTCCACCTTGAGCTACCCAACCAGTTACATCAGACCTGAGTTTTAAATTTTTTCAAATAATTAATTCATTACTCAATCGAGATCCTAATCTTTTCTTATAATATTTTGTTACTAGGAGTGAAATACAACAATATCATACTAAGAATAAATTTCACTGCCTAAACTCAAAGGAATAATTGATATGACATGAGATTTGATAGAATGTTCATCCTGTATGACACTATAAAAATAATATTTTTTTCTTTTCTCGTGAAAATACAATGCCATTTATTAGATATATTAATTAATTTTTGCACCCATATAAAAGTAATCTTCATTTTTTTTAACAAAATGTTGCCGGAGCCATTGTCAATGGTTCATCGCAGACTTCTTTTCAGATTCGAGAATAGGAAGTAGTCACTGGGAGCTAAATATGCATTGCATGTTGGGTTTATAATATCTAACAAGTAGTCACATGCTAAAACCTTTTGGTCTAAGAGTCAAATATCCATCATTTTCATTTTCACTTTTTCCATTTTTTAAGAACATATGTTACTAATTTATACACATATAGACACATAATTTATCGAAATCGGTTTATAAGTTTAGTAGTTGTGAGATAACATAAGAATGCATATTAGGGGTGTACAGAGATTCAGACAGGGTATACAAAGTTAAAAACAGTTACTAGTTTCAGCATTGTTTGGGTTATGCAAGGTAAAAAGATTTTTAGCGTCGCATCGGTGGGCCACCAACAGAAACTATGCTGAAACTAGTAAGTTTTTTTAGCTTTGCATATCCTATTTGAATTCCTGTGTACGTCACTGATGTACATACATACGGGTCAAACACATTTAACACTCCTTTTGAATTTCAACAGTCGGGTAACGACAAATGTTCATATATATAAAATCAGTAAACTCTTAACACTGCTTAACCAATCATCTTGAAACTTGACACTACTGAGTGTTCTTTCATAGAGAAGTTTTTATGCTATTCCCTTTGTTGCAATTCGCTATTAGATACTGTTATAATGCATCAACTTCGACTGATCGCTATAACAACACTGTTCGAGTGATTGCTTTAAGAACTGGATATTCGAATATGGAAAACATTTTCGCACTATTAATTTTGTTATACTTGCCACAGATAGCACGGCAACACATCAATTTCTGCACAATTCAACTCAACAAGTTCAACCGACTGCCATAAAAATTATTATACATAGGTATTTGAAAAGTGGGAAAGGTGTTGTACTAACCATATTTTGACATTAACGTTCATGTTATCATTGGGCAACCAACCTCAATACCCATACTAATATTGTAAATGTAAAAATGTCTCTTTTACTTTTCATCTCTGTTGTGTTAATACACCTAATCCATTATACCGATTTTAATGAAATTTAGCATGAAGATAGTGCGACACTAGGGTACAGACATGCAGTACTTTTTATTTGTTTGTCTGTTTGTTTTTCAAATCTCAAGAATAATTAAATTGATTTTAATAAATTTCAATGTACTAATAGAGATCACAATTTTGTATTATAGAACTTATTACCTGTTTATCTCTTTGTTTGTTTACTGATAATTCAACAATAACTTAACCAGTTTTGATAAAATTTAAAATAATCGATGAAACTCAGTCTCACATAAAACATAGTTTACTATTTTTTTTATATGTATATCTTAATGACTCCTAATAACTAAATCATTTAAGTTTTTAATTTAATTTTATTTTTTCGTTTATGATTATTATTTTCTTTGTTTACAGAAAGAGTGAAGCAGAGGATGGTAGGCGATGAGGATTGAGAAAGAGAAGGGAGAGGAAGATATAATGTGAAAGAGTGAAGTAGAGCGAAAGTGTAAGGAGGAGACACGGGCAAAAGATAGTAAAAAATAAAACAATTCCAATTTCATGCAAGCGAAACAGTACGCACCTTATGAACATGTCATTTATCGGAAAGAGCAGTATTTTTCCTCAGCCAGCTAATATATTAGTATTAAGAGGTGGTAATTATTAATGTGTATTTTTATTCATAATTTATTTTATTTTTAAGATGATATTAATTTCTTATTACTAATTTTATGTATCTACGAATCGGCAGTACAGTGAGGAAGAATTTGAAAAAACTTATACAATTCAGATGTATTAACATCTTACACTTTGATTTGAATATTACGCAAAACTCACCAATCCATTTTTACAATGTTGCCACTTATAAAACCTTCAACACCATCATGAATACCAAGGACAGTGTCACCACGATAGATACAATTCCTTACAAAAGAACGCACCGCAGCGTTCATACCGCATGCAGGTGCGCCTATATGCATCACTGCAAGTGTGAATCCCTCCTGAGAAATATGAAAATATTAAGTATAGAACTTTTATTATTTCTTGACAGTGATTTTCCAAAATAAACAATGGTTTTAATTATTACATACATAAAAGTGACGTGCAACTTAATTCATATACCAATTTCTTTTTTTAATATATCTAAAACAAAGACACATGACAAATGTTGAATCTTAGCTTCATATAACAATAAATATATAAAAGAGTTACATGTTAATATAATAATTTATATCATAGGGATAACGTATTTTATTCACTCATACTGTAATAATTGTTTTTTATTGAATAAAAAATTTGTTGTACAAAAATTAGATCCAAAATAATATATTATCAAATAATGAAAGTTAAACAAAAGATTTTTAATTAACAGATAATGATTCAAAGAGCAAGAAAAAGGCTGCAAGCTCGGTAATTTTCTTTGCCCAGGCACCAATTGAAAATTGGTGCTTGGTTGAAGATCAGTTCAAAAGAAACATCCGTTGAATGCTAGTTTATTTATTATAAATGTGAAAGTATGTTGATTTAAATATTTCTCCTTTAATCACGCTCGAAATGCTGAATGGATTGTAGTCAAATCTTAGGTAGAACTAGACAATGTTCTGGAATAGGACATAGGATACTCTTTATGCAAAAAAATGTACAACTACTAGAAAAATAGTAATAGAAGACAGCTTCTTTCACACATATAAAGCTACAGTATCCATAAGTCTTTTTTTTTATTTTGACATTGGCCTCCACTTTCATCCAAATGGAAACCATGATCGGTACCATAATCAGAATGGAAAGTGGCAAGAAAAACAGGATCATAAGCCGAACGAGAATCATAATGGAGAGTGGAACTAGAGCCGAAATTGAAAACAGGACTAGGTCAAAATTGAGTGTGGGACTGAAATCATATCCAAGAGCATGACCGAGAGCGAAATAAGAATTGTAGCCAAGATCAATCCATTTAAAAGATAAAGGAATTCATTCTATGTCCATGTAGGCGAAAGCTAGTATGCTAATAAAATTTTAATAACATTTTCCCAATACTAAATGTAAATACTATTATTTACATTATAAAAGGAACAATATTGTCATAACTAAAAGTAAATAGTGATCAGAAGTTTGCTTGCAGGTTCGTAACTAAACCAACAAAATTGAGAAGACTCTTAAATTGTGTGACTTTTTAGGGTTCCATAGCCAAACGCAGAGAAAAAATGTACCCTAATCGTTTGTGATGTTCGTCAATCCGTCCATTGCAACAATCATTGCTAAAATTGTTTTCTAGTGGTTCAAGTATGCTTGCGATTTCGCTTACATACACCCACCCCCATACCCCTGTATATCCTTTCCCTGTCTACACGGCCACTAACCCTTCCAAACACACACCCTCAGTGTGTGTCATTTCTGGAACCCTGCCACTTAGAGTTCTAGCTGCACAAAGAAGGGCCTTGTACTACCGAAAGAGGTCAACCGCACTGAGCGCTGAAGAACTTAGCATAGAAGAACGGCAGAACAGCATAAGCTGATGGCAGCTCCAATGGGATGCCGCAGCGAAGGGTAGGTGGACACACCGTCTTATACCAAGGATTGACGTCTGGACCAATCGGAGTTACGGCGAGGTAAATTACTATCTTACACAGATGTTGTTGGGACATGGTTGTTTTCGAGCGTATCTCCACCGCTTTAAGCACGATGATTCACCGGAATGCCCGTCCTGCTCAGGAGTAATTGAGGATACAGAGCACGCTTTCTTTAAGTGCCCACGTTTTAGCCAAAAGCGAGAAGAATTGAAGTTGGTACTAAACCAGAACATTCAACCAGAGACCATCGTCGATGCTATGTTAACATCAGAAGCTTCCTGGAACGCCACCATCACATTTGCAGCGGAAGTCCTCATAGACTTGCGTTCCATAGAAAGAAGAAGAGCGAATGACGCTAACTAGATGAAAAGAAAAATAACATTTTAGCTATTAGAAGATAGAACAGTAGCTAGACCCTCCCCCTACGAGGTAATGCTTTCGGCCGTTTCCGTAGGGATCAGAGGCTAGAGATAAACAGAAGTTTAGTTGGTATTAGCATTAACAAGTCACCAAGTTAATGTTCGAGTCCGACATACCCAGGCACAACACCTACACCTGGGATGCGTAAATGCATTTTTCAGAACTCCTTATTAAAAAAAAAATCACACACACCCTCACCCTGATCCCCCAGCCCCCACAATAAAACAGTAAACACCAGGGTGTCTGTACATTGAAAGAATGAATGAAAAATGGAGAGTATATGATAAGAAAGAAAGATAATATAAGAGAAAACAACAATTTTTAATTTTATTTATCTATTTATTCACAAGCATGTCTGTACATATTGCACGGATTTTTATGTGTTTTCATATGTAGATAAAACTTAGCATGATACAGAATATAGATTTATTTAATTTATATTGGATGTTACGAAAAAATTGGGTAATATAAGTTCTAGTCTTTGAAGTTGCAGAGGGAGGGGAGTGGATTGGTGAATGAGAGGGTTGAGTTTTAATGTAAATTTTAATTGACAGATCAAATCCCACGCGAGCAAAGCTACTGGCGGAAAGTCAATGTGTAATACAGAATTTTAAAACTATTTTATTTTTAATCACTATAATTTTCTTTCAATTGAGCTATCAAGATAGGGCTCATTATTGAGTTATATTTAGCAGTAAATTCTCATGGCAAAAAAAGCTCCTAAGATTTATGAACACATAATTGCAATTTTTGGAGAACTTGCACTGTTCAAATTCAAAGTATGAAAGGAAAATGTTGGGCGGTGGGGGTATAGTGGCAAACCTGCTGTACCAGCTCTTTAATAAATGCTGGAATAGCCATAAGGCACCTAATATCTGGTGCAAAACCGTAATTGTACGCCTCTATAAAAATAAAGCCTCACGGCAAGTTTGTCCAATTTACCCGCTCTATAAGACTCCTCAGCAGCATTGGCAAACTGTATGCGAAAATCATTATTGAAAGGATTGTGAATAAAACTCAATATAAGATCTAGAATGTACAAGTGGGATTTTGAAAAGGAATGGGATATACAGATCAAGTTTTTTCTCTAAGAAATATTACAGAAGCTTTTGGCCAAGGGCAAAAGGTCTTCTAAATTTTTGTAGATCTGGGAAAAGGTCATAATAAAGTGAAATGAAATGATCTATGGAAAACCCTATATATGCATGGTGTGAGTAAGGGGGGGGGGGGGCAGGAGAGGGCAACTGCTCCTCCTGGAAATTGTATGTTCTACAATATATTATGCCCCGTTTACACGATCTGACCTAAAAAAAACCCGACTTGCCCCCCAGGCCAGAAGCTGGGTATGCCCATGAGTATGAGTGTGGACTAAAAATGGATAAGCTGTTTGTCAAATATCTCCGTACGCCGACGACCAAGTAATCCTTCCACCGTCGGCGTACGAGCGGCAGAATATGGAACTAAAATGAATGATTCAGTTAAGAAAAGGGGTATGAAAGTAAATGTCAGTAAGACTAAGGTGATGGTGTTTGAAAGAGGTGAAAGCAGGACTGATTGCGATATATTTATACAAGTGAAAGAGTTTGTATATTTGGGTAATCTACAAATTATTGTAAAGATGATAGAGATACCGAAAAAAGAGTGAATGTGGGAAATAAAGGGAATGGGGCCTTGTTTGCTATTAGGAATAGTAGAAGTATATCACAACAAGTGCATTTGCCTATCCATAATGGGGTCGAGATCCTTATGTTTATGTACACTAGTGAAATTTGGGTATTGCAGAAGAAAAATGAAAGTAGAACTGTACCGGTGGAGAAAGCATATCTGCGTAATATGCATGGAGTGTCTTTGAAAGATAGATATAGGAACAGTGATGGCAGAAAGCAAGAAGTTTTGAAAGAAGATCTAATATGGAATAAGGTATATTGCAGTCGTTTGGCTATCTAGCAAGGATGAATGAAAGTAGACTGATAAAACAAATCTAAGGAGTGAATGTGTGTGATGGAAAGTTTGTCAAGTTTGTTTTAGAAAATCTAATGCAGACCAAATTGTGGCATGTTAAAAAAAGACCAAATTTTAAATACCCAAAACCGAGAAGCTTGCAAAGATACATTGCTGGATGTCAGTGAAGCAAGAGAGATATGCAAAGATAGTATGATGTGGAAATTTATAGTCTGTCTACCTTTCTGGAAAATATGCGAGAATTTGTATTATCATTAGTAATATTAAAGTCTATCCTATTTTATAGTTCCGCCGCTTCCACTATAGCTTTTACCTTACTATATGTGTATGCAATTTTAAATACAATCACTAATATTAATTTTTTTAACATCTCATTCATATTTAGTTATGAGTGTGGTATATTCATAGGATAATAGAGTCCCATTGGCACCCTTTTGCTATGGAGCCCTAAAAATCAAGAAATTTATGCAAGAGTAATGTACACTTTACATATTATTAATATGGTACAACCATATGGCTTAATTTACTGCTGTGTCAAATATTCATTAAATACTCACCACTCCTCTTCCTGTCTCATCGAAAGCTCCTTTAGGTGGTTTTAGACGAGTTAACATTTTGTATGTTTCGAGATTACGAGCAAAACTGCGCCCACGCAGTTGCACTGCTAAGTCCCATTGTTTATCAGCCATTGCCTGTGTTAATAGACTTTTTAATTCAACAATATCACAACTGTGTTAGTATTCAGTTTGTTATTATATTAAATGCATTAATTTTATATTCAATACGAAATGTGATATGACTAAGTACATTAAATTGAAAATTTAAATAAATGTACTCATCTACACAAATTGTAAAATTATATGTCTTTTTCAGCCATTTAATAATACTGTTAAACTTTCTTTATACAGAAAGTACCAAATAAACTTAATTTCAGGTACAACTGTTACTAATTAAAGGAAGAAAGAAGAAATCTGATTTTTACTTGTGCAACCGCTTTCGTTCTTCGTACACATTCCATAAGGGGCAATCGTACAGCCTGGTTACCATCCAGCGACACCACGCATGGCTCTGTATCTGGCGTAGCTTCCATAAGAGCCATTACTGCTTCTGCACCCATTCGACAACCCTGGGAAAAGTATTTTATTCCCTGTTATTTCTGTACAGATTTGATGTGACTATGTAATGAATACTATCAAGTTCAGGTAAATATCAAATAAACTCGATTCTGTATTACCTACAGTGGAATTTTTAGAAATAATACATTCGAGAAAAATTAAAACAATGAATATTTAAAGATCAGTTAAATACCAACTTACTAATAAATTTTCTTTTATTTTCATTTACTTCAAAATGGACATAAAAGAATATAGAAATTCGGAACATAAACTATTGTTACATATTAGTATATTCATGATAACTAAATAAAATTTAAATAAGTGATTATTACTCAGGTAACAATGCTCGGACGTCATACGGAATACAATACCTCTCCGACAATAAACAGTAAGGAATTATAAAAAAAATAGATAAATATTTGGTTTCTTGAAATGGAATAAATAAGGGCTATTTGTACGTAAATAGTGCTACCAACACAAACATCAAATATCTAATGTCACACTAACAAGTATCTAGACTTGTCGTCGCGTAGTAATTATTGTGTCAGACTTTATCATCCCACTGCTTCGTAATACAACAATCTTTTTATTTGAGATAGAAGTGGAGGTGAGGCTTTAACCTTAAGAAGGAATGCTAACAGCTGTTGACATCAATTTGAAAATCACATACGAGATTGATGGTTTAATAGTCAAGGCATGAAGTGAATAGTTTAATTTGGTTTACCACTGCTATTCTGATCTCACAAATCAGAAATAAAAGCCACTAAACATTATTGATAGAAATAGACTAACCAATATCCTGTCGAAAGCTGATGGTGAACCTCCTCGTTGCACGTGACCAAGCACAGTGATGCGTGTATCTTGTTTTAAATTGTCAACAACTACATTTTTTACAAGTTCTGATGTAATTGGTTTTCCTTCTCGGTCTATGGCACCCTCAGCCATAATTATGATGTTCAATCGTTGGCCAGATTTTCGTTCCTATTACACATAAACAATTCAGTTTGTCTCGGTTTTCAACGAAACAACCTCAGACAGTAAATTCTTGTAATTGAAATGAAAATAGAAATAAAAGCTTTTGTATGTACCACCAAATAAACATTATATCAATATAAAAATCGATGGATGTCAATAATTTTACTGTCCTAATCTCAGACTACATACACTTTATGTAATCTGAAATAATGACAAAACAATTTAAAAACATCTAATGTAAAGCAAAAATAAACAAATATGGTAAACAATACAATAGATAGATCGTTATAACCTCCTATAGATGACAGAATGTTATGCAAAACATGCAGAGGAGTGACAGAAAAAATATGAGACAGAAAGCCTTTCATGCAAAATAAAAGCAAAAGAAATAATGGTATTCGGCATACAATCGTAGGATAATTTTGTTATCTTTATTAAAAATAGTATTGTAAATATTGCCAATTAATAATGCCTTCCTACCTGCTGCAACCTTTTGCAAAGCTTTTCAACCCAATTATTGGGAACAGGATCTTCAGGAATAAACACCTGGTCCGCTTCGCACGCCAGAGCGGCGACAAGTGCCAAATAACTGCAACAAGCAGTGGCTGTGACATCGTGGAACATGCAAACCTAAACCGAATGCTTTTTAGCCCAAATCAATATTGAATTTTGCAATTATTTATCCTGATAAAATAATGAAATGACTCCAATGACAGAAAAGATAATAATATAGGTTATGATGCCATTCCAATCAATAAACAATGCAAATTCTTGCCTCTGATATTTTCATACATAATTTTTCTTCCCAATTGCGAGGTGGTGGATCTTCAGATATAAAAACATATGTAGCATCCGTACAGAGGGAAGTATATACTGCAAGAAAACTATGGGAAAATCTAGTAACAGTTAAGGTAAACAAGGAAAAAACTATATACATTTTTAATGGCAAAGGGAAGGACAAGTCAAAATCTGAATAGTTAATGGTCCTTGCCTGTTCTAATTTACCACAGAATTTATCTTTCCAATCAATTGAAGGTGGAGATTCTGGCACAAATACATAATCGGCATCACAAGATAAAGCCGTGACAAGAGCAAGATATCTAAATCAAATAATATACGTTATTAGCAGATTTCAGGCTTGTAGAATGTTCTTATACCTTTAGAATAAAATACTAAAAACATATGTGAACAGCTATACTGTTACATTAAAGCAAAATTATGGAGAAATATACCTTGTTTTTATTTTTATGTTTGTTTTTATAAATTATACAACATAAATATTTAGTTATTCTAGTCAAATTTAGTAAACACTTTTATAGATGTGCACTGAAATTTGTCTAGAATATCTATATATGATTTCAATAAACATCTTTATAGATGTTTACTGGAATTCACTAGCAGATTCAGAAAAATAATACAAAACTTTTTATACCTAGTTAAATGGACATGTTACAAATTTAACTCTCATACCCTGATATTTTTGATTGAACGTATAATAACCAGTCAAGTGAATGCTGAGCAAGTATGAAAGTGTTATATTAATTTATGTATTGTTCTGATATACACTTAAATATTATTATTGTGTAATAGAATTGCGTGGTAGAGCAAACTTGACTGTAGCATAAAAATGGGTCGGCTCGACCAGTGAGATACCACACTCTCACAGAATAAAGACATGAAGTAGCGGCTCTGCAGTTTATTTCGTCCAGTGAGTTAGAGTTCCGGTGGGCGACTCCCTTTATCCCCCCACTCCTCACTCCGCCGCCCAACTCCTGCTTCCATCAGATATACTATTCTTTCATTACATTGTTACAGTATAGTTCCATATTCAAATCTTTTAGTATTAAAAACATAACAAAAAATACTAGATAAATACCAATTATTTTAGTTTACTTAAGTTTTAGTATGCTTAATTTGACAATTTTAGGTAGTTTTTAGCCTCTCATGTAAAACGATGATTTCAGCTCTTAATCCTCATTATATTTGTATTACATAATTACTGCTTTTCGTTTGTTAAGTGTTTTCTATAATCACACATTAAGTGCGGGAGAACATGATCTTATTTCCCCATCTGCTTTTGTGATTTTTTTTCATGTAACATTTTTTTTTTATGACCAATATGTGAGTATGAATATTAATTCTAAACTCATTGTTTAATTTGCTTGTGGTTAGGATTCAAACCTGGTAACTTCTGGGACAAAGTAAAAAAAAGTCTATACAATATGTGTTTGAATATATCTACTTTACAATCTAAAAAGTGTAAGGCAAGCGGGATAGTGGGCTGAATGCATTATGAAACGCGTTCCCGATTTAGAAGAAGGAAGGAAAATGTTATTGGTGTTGTCAATAATAATCTGAGAAATGGGTGCATGTTTCTACTATTAATAATATTTTCATATAATGTAATGGTGGAGAGCAGGACTGCAATGACATCATATTTATTAATGTATGGCAGAGAGCAAAGTTTTTTCTTAGATAATAGTGAGTTAAAAATATGGTTTGATATTAAAATGACATAGCTTAGAGACAGGGCTTTATAGATGACATTATTTAGAAATAAACAATGAAGTAAAAACATAAGGTATGGCAGTAATAAGAAGCCACGGAAATTTGGCATATCAAAATAGATAATTCTGTATGTGCCAAGAAGAGTCATAGATAAAACCTTTCAATGAATGTTATGTAGAGCCACACAAAATTATAAAAAAAATATTGAGTATGTTAATTAAAAATTTTTACTTAGATAATGCAAAAGTTACATGTATTTATGGAATAAGATATGTATGTATGAATACAAGGAATGTTAATTAATGTGTGGAATAAAAGAATAGCAAAGAAAATGGATTTAATGTTATAGTTATTATTGCAAATTTGAATATAGTTCTGAAAAAAAATATAGATTTTAAATATTAATGTTATGCCATAATAGTTATTGTGAACTCATTTCCCACATAACTCATAGTTTCTGAGAAAATAAAAGGAGATGGCATGGAAACAGTGCTAGCTGTGCCACTGCCGATCAACATAATTTTGCAGTCTCTTAAGCATTTAAGGAGTTTACCAATATTTTAAGAAATTTGTTGAATGTTTAATTTGTGAATTGTGGGGTCGATTTTATTGATCTTTTAAGATGATTTTGGCAGGCAAATATACAGGCAAGATCGCTGTGTTAATGTCGAATATAAAATGACAATTTATGTTGTTTGAAGTCACTAACTTAAGATTAAATGGAAATCTTTTTAACTATACAACAATGACATGAGCTTGAGTCAATGTATCACCATCCCATATTTACGATAAGCGAATTGTCCATAATGAGCTGATCTTTTTGTACTACCGTGAAAAAATTTCATTACACTTTTAATAATACTGAAAAATCGCTTAGTTTTGCTGATACGTTGACACGATTTAGAAAGAATCTAATTTGAAATGTGAACAGAACACCAAATAAAAAGAGTTAATGGACAATGTTATTCAATTTTAATTTGGTTTAATTTTAGTTTTGCTCAAAATACATAATTGCCGCGCCGTCATATGTTTGAGCTGTTATTTTGGATAAGCAGTCATATTCTTCGAGGACACCCAAAAGTGTTGAACTCAATGAAATAGTTGTGAGATCCAAATCGACAGCTATGTATTTTATAAATTAGTTGACTATTTTGGAACCTACAAAGTAGTCGCAATATAACTATGAGCTCCCACTGACATCCGTTTCATCAATAATAATCGCCATAAAATCAGTATCCTGTATTTGTTTTTTAATTTTGTTCTATATCAAAGAGGCAGTACTATGAATTAAATCATTTTAAACTCTACTGCATAAGGCGTAAAAGTCTGAGTGGAAGTTTAGTTTGTAAATGACTTTTGAAAATACCATCGTATTTCAATTACAAATCTGTCATTTCTAAATAATTTCTTTTATTTAATGAAGATATTATTTTATCACCAAACATACTATATTGTAGGGGCGACACGGCTTCTAAGAACTCGATTCTTATCGGCTTCCCTTTCATAAAATATTTAATATGCATAATTCATAAATAAATAAATTATTGCTTTTTAGTATACAGACACTTAAAATTATTTTTAATTTTCAATAATTATTGTAAATAATATCCAGCCTTCTTACGTTAGTAACGTAAGCCCTATATAAAAAAAACACTTCAAATAACTCGAAAGCAACCGAGTTATTTAAACGATCAAATTCAGAATGTTCGCTATCGTCGTAATCAATGTGAAATGTTGAGTCTTCCATATTCAGTTGTATTATAGCGTTATGGCGGGCTACAGCCCGCGAGTTTGCCCGTCGCAAGCCGCGGGAGAGCGGGGGAATAACTCGGTTTGTCGCGAGTTTCGTTTCGACAACGAAATGACGCAATTGTAATTGTGTAACATAATTTCACCTTTAACGTGAACTCTTAGGTGTTATATTCGGTTGCGGATTCTTGTGTTATACATCATTATGTAAATAATAATGCGTTTCGATCAGCGGAGATTTCCGATTATACCCGAATAAAAAACGGTTTTGCATGTAGCATCATTCCCGTGTCGAATTAAGTATAGAAGTAAAGGGCGGCATACAAACAAAAATTAAATTACAATGTCCAATGGCTGTCTTTATTCCTTGCTATGCTCACGTACATATTCCAGAGTTAAAACAATTTTTCGGCCACATCAATTGCATAATAATTTTTTTTAATAAATCAACTAAACGTTCGGGTCTTTTAAAATTAACGTCAGATCGTCGTTTGTCTGGTGTCGCAGAAATTCGATGGCAGTATCATTCTCGTATTATTAATGTAATTTGTAACTGTAGATCCGACATAATACAAACATATAATATAATTATAGAAAATCCGATGGATTGGGATTCTGAATCAATTGCCATATCAGAAAGTTTGTTAATGACATTAGAAGATGGGGAATTTTGCTTTTTTTTGCATACTTTAGCTGAATTATTTGCAAGAACAGATATTACTTTCGCTTTACTACAAAATAAACAGAGTGATATAGACGTCGTTATTCGCGAAGTTCGATCGCTATTAAATTGGTTTGAGAGTAATTTCATTAATAAGTTTGACGAAATTTACGACAGTGTCACTGATATAAGTGAGCCTCCACGAAGACGCCGACGTCTATTTAGCTCAGAATCAGACTTAAAACGCGAGTATAAACGTATTTTCATCGAAATTGTAGATAATGTTAAAAATCAAATTCAAACCAGATATAGTTCACTAAGCAATTTGTCATTTTTAGATTTACTAAGTAAGTCGAAATATGATTTATTCGAACGTACATTTCCTGAGGATAAACTAAATAATTTAAATTTATTATTTCCTCGAATTTTTGACATAAATGCATTAAAAAATGAGTTAAAAGTATTATATTCGTCTCCCTCGCTTAAAGGATTAGATATGTACGAGTTATTTTTGCATAAAAGATATCTTAAAAGATACATTTCCTCAAATTTTAAGCTTAAGTAATATCTGTTTAACCCTTCCGATAACAATTGCGGCCGCGGAATGATCTTTTTCAGCTCTCAAACGCATTCATACGTACGTCAGGAATAGCCAGACAGGACAAAGGCTTTCAGATCTCGCGTTGTTATCTATAGAAAAACAGTTACTGTTGCAAATCAAAAGTAAGCCAAATTTTTATGACTTGGTATTAGCTCATTTCCTCAAGAAAAATCGTAGATTACCACTAGAATTTAAATAGTTTTTTTATCTCATTTAATTCATTTATCCACTGCGCTGCTATAAATTCGACTAAAGGAAACTACTTCATTAGCTTTTTTCAAAGCTGCTTTTATGCATGCTCGAAGTCTTCCATTTGTATTCTATCGTTGACTTCAAGTATGCCAAAAGTGGCGAATGAAATATCTCCGCGTTATACCAGAGGGCGTTACAGAGCTCGGTAAGTAATAGTTATATTTTTATTAATAATGTTTAATGTTGACAATTTTTTAAGGTTCGGCTTCCCCTTATATTTTTCTCACCCCTCGCCACTGCTATATTGATTAACCCTATTCAACTACCTGGAAAATTTATTATATGTCCAAAACTGTACAAATGCACAATTGTGCATATTGAACATTTCAATAGCAAAAACTGGAAATAAAACTATTATATAATAATAATCAGCTTTTATTTTGATACTTATTGATCATTCATAGTATTATAACAGATGCTAGCCTATGAACAATGTAAAATCTTAGTTGAAACGAAATACAGTTTTTTTGTAGAAACATGTATCAAAAGTTTTCCTATAAATGCAATAATATACGAATATTTTAATTTTATAAAGTTTTGATTTTATGAAATGCAAATATACACGTTACATTTTATTCAATTAAGTTTTGTTCAATTTTACAATTTTCATTCTAGCAAAATCTTGATGATTTTAGAATATCAAACTACAGGAAATGGTCGTTCCCATTATTAAGATAACAGATGATATTATTTTCTTAAATTTCTTAGGTGCTATTACTTTTGCAAAATCCTCACAATCACTTAGACTCTTTGCAGGTATCTTTGTTAAAACATCAAATAATTCTAGGTGAAAATAGAGATGATCCATAGTTCCTTGAATAGTTATTTGCCAAACAATTAATATAATATGCTCCCCATGCATTCATTAAGGAAGTGGATTAAATCTTTCATGGTCCATTTTTTTGTTTTGATAAATGTTCGATAGTATACCACCTGTTCAGCAACAATGTCGACTCCACCTATGTAGTTATTGTAGTTCTGTATAACTTGTGCTGCAGTAAATGTATCTTAGGGTTTGCTTGTCCCATTTTATGACAACTTCATTGTTTTGAAAACCAGTACAATTTAACGTCATGAACATGGACTTATTTTTCCACTTGACTAAAACAGACAGCTCTTTTACCATTTGCTGGCTCTTACCCAAGACATTTGGATATCTTTTTTAAATTTATGACCAGTCTTGTCAGGGATTCTGTTCAACATAATGGTTCCAGTGCTGTGCAATCCGCGGTTATTTAATTCTTCCACCAAAGAAATTGTGATGAAGTACCTGTCATGATACAAACAGCTTTCTCGAGGGACATATCTAGCGAAATGTAAGACAACTGAGAGGCAAAGCCCTAGAGAAGTGTCCTCAAATATGTATTTAGCCCCTTTGTAAATATCAGTCTAACATTAAACCTACACTTGTTGCTAGAACAAAGTTTTTAAGTCCCTAACTGGACGTGGTTTTTCTTCAAACTACTGTCATTAGGCAGAACAGTCAGTAAAAGGAATTATTTGTTCATCTATTGAGTAATAACTATACAAGTTTTCTGTTTGTAACAACTGTTAAGGATTTGGTTGATCATTTATTGCACTTTTTAAAGTAAATTATTTAGCTTGTTCTGGTGATTTATCTAAATCTACAACGAAATGCACAATTAAATGCATTTCGCAGATAAAGAAAATGATCACAACTCACTTTACTAGTTACCATTTCAAAAGATATTCCAGAATTCTAGTACATAGGAAGCCTTGGATACTGACTACAATCCATAAAAATAGGGATCCCAAACAGCTTTATAATTTCAACCCTCCAAGTCTTTAGCTGATTTATAGTTTTACGTATGTGCTATATATTAATACACTCACTTACTTTTTCATAGAACTCGTCATCAAAATATTCAATAGAAATTCTAACAAATATTCTAGTATGCTCAAGTTTATCTTGGAATGGCACATTTTTCCAGTTTCGAGGTTTGGACTTGGAGCGCCTACAAAATGAAAATCCAGAAACTGACATTAACACAGATAAAGCAGAAGCAGTTTCTGTCTCAAGAATACTTTCTGGTATTTCTTTTACTATATCTTGTTGCATTACCAGCCTGTTGAACGTTATGGGATCGAATTCAACATCAATTTCATCAAAACCTTGAAGGGTTTTCTTCTTCGATTTCGAAAAATCTTCAGCTTCAATTTCGGAGTAATTTCTATAACCTAGTTCTTCCAAAATTTAAGCATCAGAAAACGGAAGGTCTAAAACATATTTATATTTGTATAAAAATCATAAAAACTAATAAAATAAATTAAAAAACAAGTACCAGTTGGTACAAAGTCAAAAATTGGGACAAACGTCAAAAGTGCAAAAGCATGCATGGCCAAGTTTAGCAAAAGTTAACCCAAATATATATACTTTAAATTGGATGACAATAATAAATATGGAAATTTTACAACCTTTTCAATAAGTAATCATAAATTAAGACTTAAGTTTTAAACAAAAAATAACATAAATAATGAACTTACATGAACATGTTTCTCCACCAAGAAACGCAGCCATCTTCAAGCTCGAACATCAGTGATTGATGTGACACTGTCTGCTCAAATACTTTTGAAATAGCGTGGGAGATCCGTCTTAGTTGCGTCGCGAAAAATGAATTCGTAAAATATCCAGAATTCATCAAAGTAACATAGACAATTATCTCTAAACGGTTGGAAAAGGTTAAATGTTGAAAAATGTTACAATATCTATCTACTTTTGAATTGTGTTTTTGAAGTTCTAATTTATATTGACTGCATAAACTTGTTTTTATACGAGTTTTACCATAAACATATACCTTCACGCATGGCTTTAAGTGTTTTTTAACCGTGTTTGTCAAATTATGCAAATCAACATATCCGTAATAATTTGAAATGAATTTCCTAGTTGTTAATAACAATGAAAACAAAACTGTACAAGAAAACTGATTAAAGGTGTTTGCACTACTGTTTAATTTTCATAAACAAATATTTTAGTCACAAATTTTACAATTATAACTAAACATTTTTTTTATCAACTGCATAACAGAATAACAGAACTAATATAAAAATAATGAAATTCTGGTAAAAAATAAATAAAAAGTTATAACGGTGTCCTGGCATTTTTCTATTGTTTTTCTATTCACCAAAATGAGTGAATATAATATAGAAATTTGATATATTTTGAAATTTTATTACAAAAAAGATGAAAACGTGACACATATCACAAAAAAAAATTGTGACATTTATGGACCTAATGTAGTGTCAGTAAGAGTGGCAGAAAACTGGTTCAACCATTTTCAGTCTGGTAATTTTGGTGTCTCAAAGATGAACCTCGTGCTGGTCGACCTGTTATGGATAAAGTCAATGCCATTTAGGTAGAAAAAGTAGAACAAGATAGGCATATTAGTTCTTACAACATAGCTGAAGAGCTGGGGATTGACCACAAAACAGTTTTGACCCATTTGAAAACAAGCTGTATATATAAAAAGCTCAATACTTGGGTCACTGAAAGAAATCTTATGAATCACATACTCATTTGCGATTCTTTATTAAAACATAAACCAAGCCATGATTGATCACAAGTGATGAAAAATGGATTTCCTATGACAGGAATGCATAAAAAAGATTATGGTCAAAAAGCAAGCAAACGCCACAGACTATAGCGAAACCCACAATTAGTTGATGCTATGTGTATGGTGGGATTGGAAGGGCTTATTCATTGTGAGTTTTTACTACTGGGCAAAACCATCAATCTGACTTTTACTGACAGCAGCGGAAGAAATTTAAGCAAATAGAGAAAAGATGGCCAGAATTGATTAACAGAAAGGGTGTGGTTTTTTACCATGATAATGGCAGACCACACACTTCTTTAGCCATTCAGCAAATGTTGAGAGTTTGGTTAGAAGTATTAATGAATCCACCATATAGCCCTGACCTTGCTAATCCGATTTTCACCTGTTTTAGTCTCTTCAGAATACTTTAGGTAGTATTAACTTAAAAACAAGAGGACTGTCAAAACTACTTGTCGCAACTTGTTTGATAAGAAATAGTACAATTTCTACAGCAATGGGATTATCACTACCTACAAAATGGCAACAAGTTCTTGAATACAATAGTATACATATTACTATCAAATATAAATAGAATATGATTAAAAATTGTCTTGAATATGTATATGAAATATGAAAAACCTTTTTCCTTGATATTATATACATATTTTTGCTCATCTAATGTAATAATATGTAAATGATTAGAACAAAAAATATCAGATGACTTACATTCAAATCATTAAATTGATGAATGTGCTTTAGTTTGAATATGGAATTATTCACTCCTAGAGCTAATCATATAAGAGTATGTACCTATGTGCTTTCTGTATTTATTTAAGCAAGATGTGCAAAATGTTGGAACATTTTTTAAATACTTTTGTTATGGAAATGGTGCTTTTATGTACATTAATTATATTCATACCTTTTAATTATCAGATGCACATTCACCAATCAATTATTTTATTGAAAAAAAAAAAGAATTCATGTATTTTTCATCTAACCTGCATACTTCAATTACACATTTCTTCAATATTTCTTATGCTTCTTGTTGTTCCATTTAAAAAGAAACAGGGTTTTCTAAGCAATATGCTGACTTATTTTAAATCCATACATTTTTTTCAAATTAAGGTGTATCTCTAAATGTTCAATATCATATAAGTGGAATTGTCTATTTAGTGAATGTATTTTATATAAAAAATACGAGGCATAAAATATAGACCTAAAAAAGGGTGTGCCAATCAAAACAATTATAAATAATAAAAAAGACACAAAACAATAATGCGAAAAGGATAGATAAAAAAAATTGGAACCGAATATTACCGAGTGATGATCAATATAAAGAATAGTGGCAGATCAAGTAAGTATATCAGAGAAATTTTTATAATTTTTTGTGAAAAAATAACATTATTAAATTAAAATTGTGGACATTGATCATTGCATTTTGAAATAGTACATGAAAAAAAATGTCAACAATGTGAATATGGCGAAACTGTTGCCTATTTCTTTACATCCTCAGTCCAAATGGTTAACATTACAATAATGATATACAAACAAACACAATTATTATAGAAGAGTACATCCATAACCATAGCCAAAATTTACACAAACATATAATTATATAGTAATTAAATAAGTATTTCTATGACAAATATCTAATTGTTTATTTAATTTCATATGAAATAGACACGTACTTATTCTACGAGAATAAAAACATATTGTTATATTTTGTCAAAAAGCTGCTAACACTTACCCACAATGACGACCCATCACTTCCATAATAAACGTTCTTTGGTGAGAATAAGCTGTGCTGGCAATAGCATCAATAGCTTCAATAATACGATGTAAAGCAGAATCTGTGCCAATGGTCATATCCGTACCACAGAAATCATTATCAATAGACCCCACCTGGAAAACACTTAGAAGTTATTATCATAAGGTGTTTATTATATACAATTTAAACAAAAGACATTATATACATATTCAAGACTTTTTTTTATTACAGTAAATTATTTATTTATTATTACATATATAAATTATTTATTATTACAGTAAACTCCCATTTTTCAAAATGATCAGGAGGCAGCCGGTTCAGATAACTAAATTTTTGGACAAGTCGAAGTCTCCTATTTTTTCACATGAAACACCCCAAATTGTGTTAATACTGTGAAATATTATTGTAAAACGTCCATATGTAGAATACTATTGATATGGTTTTGAATAAGTCTGCTCGTTACAAAAGCATAACATGCAGCTCACGGGTGGTTGCAGCATGAGTGGCGCGATGGATAATACAGGACCTATGTGAACCATGTAAATTATAAGATTGATAGAGTATGTATGAAGAAGTGTCACAAGTAAATAAGTAATGGGTCACGTTGGTGTTTGGTGGGTGAGGGTGGAGTAGGTATAATACATTAGACTGTTTAACACCTATTAGACGTTGATTTATTACATTCATATTTTTAAAATTGTAAACAAAGAAAAAATACTTGGAAAAATTTGTTCAGATAAAGCAGATTTAGAAAAAAAACGGGAGTTTACTGTACCTGTAAAATTACTTATAGTAATTTCCACAAGAAACATTTTTCTTTGTTTCGATACTTCTCATACTTGTAGTACTTATTTTCTAAATTAAATAGCATCTTGAATGGCAAAATATAACCTATTCATTAATTCTATTAAAGAATCACTTATCTGACATTAAGGTGAGGTCAAAGAGATCTCTTTCAATATAATTAATTAAAATATACATTGAAACTAATAACAGATTAGTGTGACCTTATCATTTCCAATTCTTCTATAAAATAATTTCCATTTTAACAATTATTTCTTTTTAAAGTTTAGTTAAAAACTTTTATGAAGATAGGTACTTTTATGAAGATAGGCCTATCAAGTAACAGAAAACTTATAAATTTGTTGTGAGACAAAAAGCAAAAACAGTAATTTCAAAAACATTCTTTAAGAACTGGGAAAGTGTGGAAATTCTAGCAGCTTAAGTTTTCCTATAGGATAAATAGATTCTTATGTTTAAGAAGTTAATGCAGATTCATCTCAATTCAACGACAAGAAGTAGTCCAAAAAATTGTTAAAATTACCATGCCAGCAATATGTAAATGCTTGTATTTTTCTCGTTGATCCTTTGTAATTTTGTTGTTTTCTAATAATTCATCGAGAAGACTGGACCATTCTTGACGAAACAAGTTGGCACCAGTCAATGAACCATCTCCACCAATTACAACCAAATTTGTAATACCTCTAGTAACCAAGTTGTAAGCAGCTTTAAGACGACCTTCTCTTTTTCTACACAGTAACAAATATTAAACATTAATAACAAAACTATTCATATGTTTATAAAAACAATAGAATGTTTTCATGATTATTTTACTTTCAAAATATTACATATCAACTTACACATTAACTACTATAAAAATAAAATGTTCATATACAATACCAACTTACATAAAATCCATACAACGTGCAGATCCTATTATGGTACCACCTTTGTGAATTATAGAACTGACTGAGGACCAATTAGCTTCTTCTATATTGTCACCTCCATCTACCATCCCTTGATAACCTTCTCTTATAAAATAAACTTTGCATCCCAGGTAAATACCCATACGAACTACTGATCTAACAGCAGCATTCATGCCTTGAGAGTCGCCACCACTGGTAAAAACGGCTAAGCCTTTACCTTTGTGGGAACCTCTTTCTATGAAACGTTGGGAGGTGTTTACGTCCATGTTGGTGTTGTATTGATTCAATCTATATTAGACCTATAGGTAAATGAAGATAACTTATTAATGATATTGCATTTTTGTTTTATTAAAACGATTGCTTCCCAATACGTAATTTCGTAAATATACAGTACTTATTAAAATTTTGAAAGAGTACCACAAATTTCTTAGTCGTCACTATATATCAAGTAGTTGTTTTTATTTATTTATATCGTTTCGATTAGGATAAACTACATATCATAATCGTGCCAAAAATCGCACAATTATTTGAATTTGACAATTGTGATCTCTATCAAGGTGACCTTCATATGACAATTTAAATATAAAACGTATTCCGATTAGAAATTAAAAACATAAATTAATAAGTGTTTATTAGAAAGGTTTGAATTTTAAGAATAATTTTCATATAATTTCATAATATCCATAAATCTTTTCATACATTAATATACATATAAAAACTTTAGATATAAAAAAACATTGACAGCCTTTAAAAAAGAAAATTTGCGCACTATGAATGAAAATGGACGTCGTTACTGTGATAGAATGACTACATTTTCTTTCTTTCATAATACAAAAAATATGTTTGTCGTTGAATGTGATTTCAACTAAGAATTTGATTGCACACGTACGTTTGAACTGCTTGCGGATTCGATAAAAAAGAATGTGTATAATACTTGTAGTTAATAATGAATATAATGCAAATATATGTTAATAGTCAAAACAAAGAAATAGCACCTTAAGCCAGCCCATACCTAAATTATAATGCTATTAATGCTAAGAAATTATTAAAGAGACTTTTCAATTATTAATTTGCCAATTTTTTTTAATATTTCTTATAAAGCACACAAAATAAAATGTTTAAATAACCGATATCACTGTTGCTAAAGTATAACAATTGCAGATTCATACATAAATAAAAATAAATTGTTCCTATTAATTGAAAAAATATTTTAACAATGAATTTTATTTGACAAGAACAAAAAATTTTTGGTGATGTCTCTATTATGTCTCCCACTCCCAATGTAGCAATGACATGTATTTTCAAAATATTACCGTTAAAACCTAAAACTTTTCTAATATGTCGGATATGGTAAGATTTCGTCCAGAGATACTGAGAAACAACCAGGTTATAATACCAAACAAGTTACTTGTATTGCTATTTGGTAAGGCCTGGTCCAAAGCCATCTTTGTACATCTCCTTTATAAGAAACTGAATCTCATAATAGGTTTAACGAAATCATTAACCTCTAAATTTCTCAGCCTGTACGTGAAAGTTATAAATTATGAAAGGCATTTTGAAAAAGGATAGGATGTATAAATTAATTTCCTTTCCTACGTAACATCAGCGAAATTATTTTAAACAAAGACCAAAAGATTTCTGTATTTTGCAAAACTTGAAAAAACTTATGATACAGTGGTAAAAAATGATCTATGGAAAGCCACATCTACGTAGTGTATGAGTAGTAAACTGCATGATAAGGGCATTGCAATCTCTGTACACAGGCTTCAGCGCCTATGTTAAATAAATGAAATATACACTGACTGGTTTGACATAGGTTGGGGTATAAGACAGGTATATGAGTAAAATCTAGCAATTAAAGAGGAAAAAGTAATGTTATAGTGGTTTAATTATCTGAAAGGAATGAACAAAAGATGAGAAAACAAATCTATAGAGTAAATGTGTGTAATGGAAGTTTCGTCAAGAGTGTCTTACAAAATTTAATGCGGGTTGGTGGAATACTAAAAAGGGGTTAAATTTTGACCTTTTGAAAACGATCATCTCTGTCTATTCTTTTTGAAAATAAATATGTATGAGATTTTAAATAAATTTATTAATTAAAATGTGCGTAATGTTGTTCGTCCAGTAAAACAGGAAGAATAACATTAGATAAATTAAAACTTATACAAACCAGTCTCCATCCTTGATTATATCACTTACTAAAGTTGGTTCATACATGCTGTTAGAAACTGGACGCCATTGTATGCGAACTTTTAATGAATACAGTTTTCTAGTTCTAAATATATGAATCTGATGTATAAGGTAGCCTTTCCTAAGTTCACGTGGTAGAGTCATGTTGCGATCCATTTGGCTACAGCGTGAAAATAGGGTTGCTCGACCGTTGACACTCTCTCAAAATACATAGGTGAAGTAGTAGCCTCCACTGTTGCATTTCGTTCAGGGATTAGGTAAGAGTTCAGATGCTCTCTCACCCTCCATCACCCTATTCCTCCATCCATCACTTCCTTCCCTCTCGATTAGCCCATTCCCTCTTCTTAGATATTTTATTTCTATCCTTATGGACGACAACGCACTAGTGACTCGCTAGATGCCGCTTTTCCAATGTCTCCAAATTTACTAAAACCATATAGCCAAACTGGATTAACAAAAGAGAGAAGAATCTACACCTATCGAATATCGCGAGCTAGAAGGATGGTTGAAAGTGTTTGCGGTATACTAGCTACTCCTTTTGGAATGTTTCAAAGAGCATTACCTTTTGATCCTATAAAAGTAAGGAAAATAGTTTTGATTTGTTGTTATACACACATTTTTTAGCAAAAAAATGTCGTTCTTATTTATCTCCATCATTTATGTTTCGTGAAGATTATGAATCAGGAATAATACACCCACCATCAGGAAGTATTCTAGTTGAAAATATTGGAAAATGTCAGTAAAAAAAATTCGCTTAATATCGCTTAACAAGCACGGGACGAATACCATGGATTTTGTAATAACGAAGGTGCAGTTTAATTGCAAGAGAAAATAGTATCTTATAACATATATTTTTTATTAATATACATAAATAAATAAATTAAAATTAATTGTCCACATTAGAATGTTCATTTTCTCCACCCAGACTTCGTGTAGTAGATTGAGTATCTTACTAGACTGTGAATCATATGTGGATTCATGAACTCGTAAAAAAAACATTTCATTAAAATACCATAAAGTAGGTTGATATATGTTGTCTGCACGCACTAGATCCAGATTTCATCAACTGGAGGTGTTTCTTGAGCTCCTTCCGGTAATTAGTTCCCAAAGAATTGAATGTTTTCTTTACATCATCTTTGCTTGCCGTGGAAACATCTCTTTGTATTTAGACAATAATGTTTCGTAAGCATTTTTTTTATCACCGTCATGATATTCTTTGCTCTTGACATTCCACAGAGACGGTGATTCTCTATATAAATGGATACATTCGACGATAAACTCTCTCTCTTTAACTTTCAGATTCTCTTTTCCCGCCATTTTTTCGCGCGCGTGTGTACTCCACGTCAAGATCAAACACAGACTAAAAAATATTGCGCAATACTAGCCCTACACAATGCAATGGAAAAATATAGTACAATAAAAATTAAACTCGCACAATCTTTTGTTTAATCATTGCGTAGTCTTCAATAAATAGACTAATCGGTCAATTATATTGCATAATTCGTAAAATTACGCAATATTTATTGATCATCTAGGGACGCCTAAAACTTATCACACAACCGTTCCCTTCATTTACAGAAGTCATATGGCAATAAATAATTAGTGCTGCCCGTGTGAAGCCGGGGCCAGTTACTAGTATTAATATATAGATATCCTATATGCACTTTTTCTAATGAATATAAACATAAAAAAAAGTTTTAATGACAACTATTGAACCCAATTACATACAAATACATGCAAAATGGCGGCAAAAATCTATACAATTGAGGTCCACGATATTGTATGCACCCTGCTGAATAGAAATCATTTGTCGCTGACAAAAAAAATTGTAAAACAAGGAGAAAATTAATATTTAGGGGACTGCTAGCAGTTAACGTGTAGAAAGCATATTTGTGTACATCGTAAAAGATTGTAAACTATCAGTAAAAACTCTGAGTCAGAGTGGATTGAAACACACGGAATATGATAGAATGATCAGGTAAGACTGATCATTTATGTTGAATGATTGAGTGTCAATTGGAACATTGTTTTGTAGAATTTTTTGTAAAAATGATCTTCAATCTATTATACCTACATCTGTAATTTATTAAAAGGCGTGTTCGTGAAATAAAAAAAAATGTCAGCTGAATCGGATATGGAATATTCAGACAATGACGGTGATGATTACGATTATTATGGAGGACAAGATGATTGTGATATGGAAAACGATGATCGGACTAAGTCGGATCCTGAATACTTTGTGTATTCTTGCCTCAAAGTAGAAGAAGTAGAAAAATTATTAAACGAATCTATCGAGTTTCTTAGTAATAATCTTAAAATCACACCTTCATTAGCTAAGGTATATTTCTTTCTCCTTTGCTATTACTATCTTTAGGCTAAATAATTTTAGATTATTGTTTTAGGTGATGCTGCATGCTTTTCGTTGGAATGCACAAGAAATAATAAATAAATATAAAGAAAATGGCAATGAGGTATTGGTATACAGCCGCGTTAAACCTCAGCGGGGGGTGTCTGTGTCGCAAGCAATATTAAATCGTCCACTTTGCGAAGTTTGTGCTAATATGCCTTCACCACAAAATTATAGTGCACTTGCTTGTGGTCATGCATTCTGTAATGATTGTTGGGCTATGCATTTTGAAGTTCAGATAATGCAAGGTAAAATAATGTGTGATATTTTTTTTGTTGTATAACTTATCACTCACCACTGTTTTACTACTGTTTCAGGCTTTTCCAATTCAATACAATGTATGGCACAAGAATGTGAAGTTAGAGCTCCTGAAGATTTCGTTCTGTCACATGTGACTAAACCAGGGTTACGAGAACGTTATCAACAGTTCATGTTTCAAGATCATGTTAAATCTCATCCACAATTAAGATTTTGCCCTGGTCCTAACTGCCAAGTGAGTATTGATCATTTCATCGTATAGAATGTTATTAGGGACAGAAAAGGTGAGACGTAGTTGCTTAATATTACATAAATGTAGGCATAATGTGACTTGTGAAAAGTAGAAATTTCATTTTAAATACATTAAGTCTATTAGTACAGAAAATATGTAGTAAATAGATAAAAATAAAGGCCTGATATAATGGCTACTATGAAAATTGCCGAGCATATCAACAATCCCTAGATACCAAATTCAAACACAGTATTTATTTATTAATTTAATTATATTGTCAAAAGAATATATTAATTACTTTATGAATATTTGTGTATTATTAATAATTCTAAAAAGTTATTTGTATGGTGGCTATAACTTCTGTGCTGTAGTAATTATTAGAGGAGTTGAAGCAAATGCCATGCAGCATGACCATGCAAATTTTGCTTTGGCATATTTTATGGATGGTATCAATGGGTTATTACATACAATTTCTAAACAATTCCTACCAATGTCACCCCTATCTGACATCCATTGCTGGATATGAGCCTTGTATTTCAATAGTTTATGATCCAGGGCTATCTGTAACAATGATAATATCCATCATGATGTCAATTCACTAGTGAGAGGTCATCTATACTACATCATTTAGTTTGTGGTTTCCACTTTATTATTTTTTTCTTTAGTGGTTATATGAGCTATTTGGTTTCATTGTTATTTCAATTTGCTGATTATGTGACCTTTATCCGTTACTCTGATTCTATTGTCCCATTTTCAACTTTATCTCTAAGAGAATTTCCAAGCATACGTCTCCATAGCATGTAGAGTAATTCTGGATTTATTTATGAAATCCACAGTAATGAAAATCTGGCAACTGTATTTTTTCACTGACAACTGTCACTAGGTATTTTTCTTTAGGCATTGAGTTATATTGAACTTAAGGATATGAAATTTCCTGATATATTTTTTTAAATCTTTCATTAATGTAACTATCATTTTTCATTACTAATTTGTACGTAAGAATATCTATTTTATTGTGGCTTGTAATCAACAAAATATATTGATTTAATTTCTGTTTACTTTTTGACAACAGCGTGATAGAAAGGTGAAAGTATTTGCTTCCACAGCGAGGGGTGCTCTAGGTAAATATTTGTCAGTGTTTCATCCATCTATGGATTTTTAATCGATCTGGTCTAATCAGACCAATTAGAAAACCATATTTCATGTGGTACTGCATACATCATACGGTCTTATGCGTAATAGATAGCAGGTGTGGTTCCATAGAGTTTCTGTTTAAATGTGGGTGGGCCATAAAGTAGAAAAATACTATTATAAAAATATAATTAGAGATTTTTCTTCCATAAATTCTTCTGGGCCTTCTTTTTTGTTATTACTTTGATGTTCACTGATATACGCTTATATGCTAAATACTGAGTCTATTTCATTCTCAGTTCTGATTCTAGTTGCATTATTGGCACATTTTATTTCTACTCTTGATTTCATGGTAATTTTGACTTAGTTTTCTATTCTAATTCCAGTTTTGCTTTCATTACCTGTTTTAGCTCCGGTTTTTGATTTTGACTTGGGGTTCAGTCTCAGTTTTGCTCTTCCAACTTTGCTTTATATAGCTTGAACTTAGACCAAAATTACATCCACTTTGTAACAATTAAGGTTGGTAAATTCAATAATTTATGCATGATTTCAAATAAACACACAGTCTTTGTTTATTGCATATATTCATACATAATCTATGTATGTTTAAAAGGTTGGTCTGTTCAGTACTTTTTGTATAGACAAACGAGCAGATGAGCATTTTTTATGTAGCTCATTGTTTTGAACCAAAAGTATATTTACTTTGTTGGGTGAGTTAAGTAATTTTCCTTTATAAAATATAAACACAATTTTTAATTTCTGTATATAGTCTATATTTTGGCTTGAAGTAAAACCAGCTACTGGGCATAATTTGAATGTAGTTTTTGCATGGAAGATGTACAAACAAAGAAACTATATTTCACCCTCGAGAGACATTCAGAAATTGTACATGTTTTCATCAATGGGTGAGTGTTTGGAATAGGATGAATAGTTCCAGAGGGTTGCCTATTACAAATATACCACTTTATAATATTAGCATTGATTTCATAAATCATTGAAAGTTTGATAGTGACCCAAATAAAACATTTTTTTTTATAATGAGGATGATTGTATTTTTTATGCTTGTACAATATGTTTAAGAAGCTTTAATACTACATAAATATATTTGAATTATTATAATAAGTAGGTAAGAGATATTTATAAATATATATTCATGTTTGTGGGGAATGTTATATAGGTATGCATATATATGATATATTTAATTATTATAATTCTTCATTTAATAACAAATATTTTTATGTTAAATAGTGGATATTTCGAGCATGGCCTTGTGAAGGTGCCCGGCGTGTGGAATGTCGAGGCTGTAAGATTCTTACCTGCTTTAGCTGTGGTGCTCCACATCATGCGCCAACTGACTGCATTACCATTCGACGCTGGCTTACTAAGTGTGCTGATGATTCCGAAACTGCTAATTACATCAGTGCTCATACAAAGGTAGAAATCTTTTATACTGTACTGATTATAGTGTGGAGACAACAGTTAAAATTCTAAATTTCATAAAGTTTTGTTAGAAACCAAAAGTGTTCTGAATTTTCTGAATGGTTAAATGATATCTTAAATAATCCAGGATTGGCATACTATAAAATTATGTTGTAAATCATCGAAACATAGTAATATGGGCAGAAAAGCATTAGGTTCATATGTCAATGGACATAATATTTTAGTAATATTGAGTTAACATAGTTGATTATGGAAATTTCATAAATGCTCAGAGAAAATCAGGGAAAAGTTAGAGGTCACTTTTTAAGTTCTAAATTTTAAAGACATGGTCAACATGGCAAAGCTAAGGATATTATTAAAACAAGAACTCAGATTACTAAAACAAAACGAATCATTTAATATTGTATAAATTTTATAAGATTTTGACAAGAGAAACATATAGATCTATTTATGTTGAAATCTGTCATACTTAGCTAGGCCAAAATTAATACATATTTTATTGGTTATGTAAAATGATCAGTTTATAGTATTCAAGTCTATTCAAAATACATATATATACATATATATATATATATATGAATGAGAAATAAAAGTATTTTACAAATTCAATTACAAACATTGTTTTCATAATGGTACATATGCAAAAAATTGTCAGGAAACTGTTATAGAAATTTATAAATGTTATAAACATTTTTAGTCACACATGCTTAAAACAGAAATTGATGATGATTTATAATTCAAATTGATTAAAAGTGTTCAATCTTTGATCTACCTTTTTTTTGGAAATTACCAGTGAACACCTTGATAAGCAAAATGTTAAGCAATAATTATTTAAATATAACTCAAATTTATGTACAAGTGCCATCCCTGACATTAGTTGTTCAAAGTTAGCACTTTCCATTTCATTTTCTAAAAAGAACTATATCAATTATATTGTTATCTTCTTTTGTGATATTTTTAAAACATTGAACTTAAAAAAAGTCCGATTGGGCATAATATTCAGTCACAAATTGTATACTTTCCCTTTTAAATATAGGTAAATACCTTTTACCTCTAATTTTTTGTAATTTTAGATTGAATAGTTGTGTGAATATAGGAGTAATTTTCATATATCGTTTTGCAATATCATCTTGTAGTGCTTCACACTTTGTATTAAATTGAAGCACAGGTAATTATGATACAAGAGTAATATTTTACTCTGTAGCTTAGTTCTTTACTTTAATGCTATTGCACTTCTGTTAAATAATTTAGTGTTGTTGTAAATGTAAATGATAGCTGAACAATTCATTCCTTTATTAACAATACAATTCATAACTAATCTTTATTTTAGGATTGTCCTAAGTGCCAGATTTGTATTGAAAAAAATGGTGGTTGTAATCATATGCAATGTGGAGCATGTCGGCATGATTTCTGCTGGGTGTGCCTTGGAGATTGGAAGTCTCATGGCTCTGAGTATTATGAATGCAGTCGTTATAAGGAAGATCCTAATCTAGCCAATGAAAGTCAACATGCCCAAGTATGGCAATCTGAAATAGTCTCTATTTAAATAACGTAATGAATTAAAATAATTGAATGTGTATTTATTGCAGGCAAGGGAGGCTTTAAAAAAATATCTGCATTATTACGAGCGTTGGGAAAATCATGCTCGATCTTTGAAATTAGAAGAGCAAACTTTAGCTAATCTTAAAAGTAGGATTAATCAAAAGGTATGAAATACTGTAAATACATTATTTGTCATGGAAAACATTGGATTGAAAATGCAAATTATGTTTTTATTCAGGTCATGGCTGTACAAGGAACATGGATCGATTGGCAATATTTGTGGGATGCTGCAAAGCTTCTTAAACGTTGCCGCTATACTCTGCAATATACTTATCCATTTGCTTATTACATGGAGGCAGGCCCGAGAAAAGAATTATTTGAATATCAACAGGTAACCCCTTCAATGTGCTTTGTTTATTGAATCGATGAGTCTTAAATAAATTTTGTTTAAGAAAATAAGAATAAGGTACTAATTCATATAAGTTAGTAAAAAAAGTTTATCTGTTGTTCGATAAACTTTTTTTGCTAATTTATCTTCTTATCTTATTTATCTTTCTTAGTTAAATTAAATTTATAATATCTGCTCCATAAATAATAGTATTTTAATATTTTTCTTTTACGATAATGCTTCTTAACATTCTCATTAATCTCATTAATGGTACACTCCATATAATTAACAGGCCTTTGATTATTAGTGGGGTAAGAGACATTTATAAATTTTTGAAGTTATACTTCTTTAGACGCGTTATGAAAAAATGATGAGAGTGAAATTTTAAGATTGTGTGACGCAAAATTAACAGATTGAAGCTGCCCGCTTAGAATTCGAATTTCGAATAATGAGAGAATTTATGTACATTTAATATAAGAAAATAAAAAATTATTTATTTAATTTTTAAAATTTAAACTGAACTTTATTGACTGTGTTGGCGAGTACTTTGATACTCTATGGTCATCAGCGTCTGATGATGGAGCTGGAAGGTGGCCATAGGAACTCCGTAATTAAACGACGCAACCCCATCGAGTTTGGGCTCGTTTGATTCCTCTTGACGAGTTCTTTGATACTATATGGTAATCAGCGTCTGATGATGGAGCCAGAAGGTGGCCATAGGAACTCCGTAATTAAACGACGCAACCCCATCGAGTTTGGGCTCGTTTGATTCGTCTTGACGAGTACTTTGATACTATATGGTAACCAGGGTCTGATGATGGAGCTGGAAGGTGGCCATAGGAACTCCGTAATTAAACGACGCAACCCCATCGAGTTTGGGCTCGTTTGATTCCTCTTGACGAGTACTTTGATACTATATGGTAATCAGCGTCTGATGATGGAGCTAGAAGGTGGCCATAGGAACTCCGTAATTAAACGACGCAACCCATCGAGTTTGGGCTCGTTTGATTCGTCTTGACAAGTACTTTGATACTATATGGTAACCAGGGTCTGATGATGGAGCTGGAAGGTGGCCATAGGAACTCCGTAATTAAACGACGCAACCCCATCGAGTTTGGGCTCGTTTGATTCGTCTTGACGAGTACTTTGATACTATATGGTAACCAGGGTCTGATGATGGAGCTGGAAGGTGGCCATAGGAACTCCGTAATTAAACGACGCAACCCCATCGAGTTTGGGCTCGTTTGATTCCTCTTGACGTACTTTGATACTATATGGTAATCAGCGTCTGATGATGGAGCTAGAAGGTGGCCATAGGAACTCCGTAATTAAACGACGCAACCCCATCGAGTTTGGGCTCGTTTGATTCGTCTTGACGAGTACTTTGATACTATATGGTAATCAGCGTCTGATGATGGAGCTGGAAGATGGCCATAGGAACTCCGTAATTAAACGACGCAACCCCATCGAGTTTGGGCTCGTTTGATTCGTCTTGACGAGTACTTTGATACTATATGGTAATCAGCGTCTGATGATGGAGCTGGAAGGTGGCCATAGGAACTCCGTAATTAAACGACGCAACCCCATCGAGTTTGGGCTCGTTTGATTCGTCTTGACGAGTACTTTGATACTATATGGTAATCAGCGTCTGATGATGGAGCTAGAAGGTGGCCATAGGAACTCCGTAATTAAACGACGCAACCCCATCGAGTTTGGGCTCGTTTGATTCCTCTTGACGAGTACTTTGATACTATATGGTAATCAGCGTCTGATGATGGAGCTAGAAGGTGGCCATAGGAACTCCGTAATTAAACGACGCAACCCCATCGAGTTTGGGCTCGTTTGATTCGTCTTGACGAGTACTTTGATACTATATGGTAACCAGGGTCTGATGATGGAGCTGGAAGGTGGCCATAGGAACTCCGTAATTAAACGACGCAACCCCATCGAGTTTGGGCTCGTTTGATTCCTCTTGACGAGTACTTTGATACTATATGGTAATCAGCGTCTGATGATGGAGCTGGAAGGTGGCCATAGGAACTCCGTAATTAAACGACGCAACCCCATCGAGTTTGGGCTCGTTTGATTCGTCTTGACGAGTACTTTGATACTATATGGTAATCAGCGTCTGATGATGGAGCTAGAAGGTGGCCATAGGAACTCCGTAATTAAACGACGCAACCCCATCGAGTTTGGGCTCGTTTGATTCGTCTTGACGAGTACTTTGATACTATATGGTAATCAGCGTCTGATGATGGAGCTAGAAGGTGGCCATAGGAACTCCGTAATTAAACGACGCAACCCCATCGAGTTTGGGCTCGTTTGATTCGTCTTGACGAGTACTTTGATACTATATGGTAACCAGGGTCTGATGATGGAGCTGGAAGGTGGCCATAGGAACTCCGTAATTAAACGACGCAACCCCATCGAGTTTGGGCTCGTTTGATTCCTCTTGACGAGTACTTTGATACTATATGGTAATCAGCGTCTGATGATGGAGCTAGAAGGTGGCCATAGGAACTCCGTAATTAAACGACGCAACCCCATCGAGTTTGGGCTCGTTTGATTCGTCTTGACGAGTACTTTGATACTATATGGTAATCAGCGTCTGATGATGGAGCTGGAAGGTGGCCATAGGAACTCCGTAATTAAACGACGCAACCCCATCGAGTTTGGGCTCGTTTGATTCGTCTTGACGAGTACTTTGATACTATATGGTAATCAGCGTCTGATGATGGAGCTGGAAGGTGGCCATAGGAACTCCGTAATTAAACGACGCAACCCCATCGAGTTTGGGCTCGTTTGATTCGTCTTGACGAGTACTTTGATACTATATGGTAATCAGCGTCTGATGATGGAGCTAGAAGGTGGCCATAGGAACTCCGTAATTAAACGACGCAACCCATCGAGTTTGGGCTCGTTTGATTCGTCTTGACGAGTACTTTGATACTATATGGTAATCAGCGTCTGATGATGGAGCTGGAAGGTGGCCATAGGAACTCCGTAATTAAACGACGCAACCCATCGAGTTTGGGCTCGTTTGATTCCTCTTGACAGTACTTTGATACTATATGGTAATCAGCGTCTGATGATGGAGCTAGAAGGTGGCCATAGGAACTCCGTAATTAAACGACGCAACCCCATCGAGTTTGGGCTCGTTTGATTCGTCTTGACGAGTACTTTGATACTATATGGTAATCAGCGTCTGATGATGGAGCTAGAAGGTGGCCATAGGAACTCCGTATTTAAACGACGCAACCCCATCGAGTTTGGGCTCGTTTGATTCGTCTTGACGAGTACTTTGATACTATATGGTAACCAGGGTCTGATGATGGAGCTGGAAGGTGGCCATAGGAACTCCGTAATTAAACGACACAACCCCATCGAGTTTGGGCTCGTTTGATTCCTCTTGACGAGTACTTTGATACTATATGGTAATCAGCGTCTGATGATGGAGCTAGAAGGTGGCCATAGGAACTCCGTAATTAAACGACGCAACCCCATCGAGTTTGGGCTCGTTTGATTCCTCTTGACGAGTACTTTGATACTATATGGTAATCAGCGTCTGATGATGGAGCTGGAAGGTGGCCATAGGAACTCCGTAATTAAACGACGCAACCCCATCGAGTTTGGGCTCGTTTTTAATGATGCAAAGAAGTATAACTTCTCAAGCGCGTACTTATGTACACGCACCCAATTTTTTTATTGTCAGAGACCACGATCATATAGTATATAGTATAGTATTAAAGTAGATATATAAGCTAGGATTCATTAATGTTAATGAACATGTAGGTATAAACTAAATAATAGTTTATTTACAAGTTGATGTACCAATTCTACTATCGTTGTGGACATCCACCAATTCGCAGACATCCGTTAATTCACAAGCACTGTTTTAAGATATTCGGTATTATTGTATATTAATTTAACGTGTATTCTATTGTTTTACAGGCACAACTGGAAGCAGAAATAGAAAATTTGTCTTGGAAAGTGGAAAGAGCAGAAACTACAGATAGAGGGGATTTAGAAAACCAAATGGATATAGCTGAAAAGAGACGTACAACATTGCTTAAGGATTTCTTGGAATTCAGCATTAGCAATCCATCAAGTAGTAAAATCTAAAACATCTCCGGGAAACCACAACTGTGCTATACACATTCTAAGTTTGATATTAGTAAATGCTACAGTTTTATGCGCCAAAGTGTATCTATAATGTATTACATTACATTAAACAAGGTCTTTGTAATAGAAGTTTTCTTTGAAAGTTAATTGAATATATCTGACATATGAGAAGACCCCATACTTATATACTCATTCGAATTACCTTTACTTACATATTTATGCATTAGTTTATTTTGAAATGTGTGCCGCTATTATGCTGTAGGTTTACAGCACTGAAAATTTATCACATTAAGTAAATCAAAGTAAAATGTGTTTCTAGAAACTTTTTAATGTTATTTTAGAAGTTATACTTCTTTTGATGTTCCTATGAAAAAGTTGAGAGTGAAATTTTAACATAATCACTCATTTTGTTACACGAAAACGGCATAATGAACATAGCCAAAAGGAGATGTCAACAAAATTCTAGTGTAATTGTGTAAAAAAGTGTGTTTATACAAATCATAGATATTAGGGTGTGAAATTAATGACAGCGATGTTGATACAATTGTTATATAGGCCAATGCTTGACTATATTTTTATTTGTATGTATTTTATTCATTCTCTTTATGTATGATATTACCATGTATGTTCACCACCTTTGAAAAAGTACAACTTCTAACTGTACTTATATTATTTCTACATTATCATTATTAGGATTGTTCATTCTGGTGTTATATGCCACTATATCATACTATAATAAAATTGTTTTAGAAAATATTTGTAGAAATTGTGCCTTGGACGTAGATAATCAAGGGCTTTCATTATACATTTCAATAATCTATAGCAAATATCTACCTTCAAATATCCCTCATTTTACTATGAAAGAATTATATGCAAAATAGGGTAAAAGAAATCTAGTTGAATTATAATTTTATTGTAATTTTGTTTAACGTACTTGTATTACATATAATGTATATTTTGGTTATATTATTTAATTTAACCTTAAATTGGAAAATGTGTCATAATAGTAATTTAATCCAATATAATAGTGTGCACTCTATCAAGATAAATTAGTTTGAATATGTGGGTATATATAACTTAATGTTGAAAATAAAGGCAGAAATACTTTCACTGTGATGGAACCCTCCCATATGCATGCATAACACATGCTTTCGGTTTTTATTATTTTGATTCATACAACATAATAGACAATTATAGTTACATAACTTTGTCAAATATTAAGTATAACATTGTCCTAAGTTTAGAATGGAGCGAAATTTTGTATGACGCTATTTATATATGAGATTGATTAAATAAGTACCGAGCCAAGACTCCTTCATTTTGTGTTAGAGTTTTAAATTTTTTTTTTCTCTTTCTATATAATATCCTTGAGGAGGAATACACTTTTTCCAGCAATTATTTAAATTTTATATGACTTGAAAAAATCTGAAAGGCTCTCTTTTAAAAACACTTCTATGGCTTTGTTAGGGTCAGTTTTGCTAAAGAAATAGTGAGCTTTTAATTGTTTTTAAGCTTAGAGAAACAACTATTAGCCTGAGGGTGGCAAATCAGATAATAATTTGGGTGTTCAAGTGTGGCGTTTTAATTCCTTAGCTTTTTCTTCCGCAACTTTAGAAATGTGAACTCGGACATTGTCTTACAACGCCAAGATTTTTTTTTTAAATTGCTTCTTAGTAGTTTTTCAAAGATCATTGATATCCTCCAAATTTTTTTGTAGAAATATTACCGATATTAAAATCATGATTTCAAAGTCAAAATTTGTGTACTTTTAGTTTTGACAATTGACTCCTATTATGGGGCTATTCTAAAAATTTCTACATAATTAGATATATACAGAATAAGACAGAACATACTACTTATTAGAAAGGATTTGTGGAGAAACTGGTTGGGCAAACGTCGGTCGGGCCAGGCGCAAGGTGAGTAAGCAAGGGCCATGACCAGAAGTGATGATTCAGGAGTGATTGATGCCTCAGTTTTTATATATAATTATTTTTCATGTGATTATTTCATTTGTTGGCTAATTTTTATGAAGTGAAGAACACAAGGCGAATAAAATTATGTATTGTAAAACATTACTTATATTTTAAATAATCCAGAGAAAGGTTTACCTGTGGGTGATTCTTAAACTTCCTGTTTTCGTACTCAAGCCACTAGAAATGGGCTTAACAAAAAAGAGAATATTTTTTTTATTAGATTTTTTAGCATTATATTTGTGTGAATACTTGCAACAATGTGGATAAATTCGCAATTTGATGATGAAATTGTTGCAATGCCTTATAATTTATAATTATTGGAGCAAAGATACAAGATTTTAAAGATTTAAAAAAAAAAAATATTTAAAATTATTCAAACTCGGACGAATCATCTGGCGATAATTCCAATGTATGTGTTTTGAGCACAATGTTGAATATGAAGTACGAATCCAATCTATTGATTGAATCGGAGAATACAATTAATTGGTTAAATCGCAGAATCCAATCTATAAATGAATTGAAAAAATCATTTTCAAAAAAATCATTTTCTTGACAAAAGATCTTCTGGAAACGTAAAAATAAAGATTTTTTCGTTATGTGTACTTACATGTGCGCATTTATATGTATATATATGTACATACATCTTGTTACTCTCAGTGAGTAATTCCTGTGTACATACAAATCTATACATTGGTATCTTGTGAACAGCTCTAATGATTTCAATGAAAATTTATACTTTGATAATATTTTATTTATTAAGTTTATCTATATATGTGATTTCCCTGAAAAAAACGCGAAGAAAAATTCTAGTTCTTTTTGCTTTATAGCACCATTTCTTAAAATTTCCAGGTAAGGGAATTGTTGGATGTAGTAGTCAAATCAAAGTTAAAAAATATGATAAATAGTGATAAAGCTTCTAAAAATATGAGCGATAGTTCATTTTATTAGGAAGGATTTTCTGCATTTTTTCGATCTTTTCTGACTTATAACTCGTACATCAGATACAGTAATCAACCTATGTAAAGAGTTATAAGTCAGAGAAGATCGAAAAAATGCAAAAAAACCTAAAACTTTTATGAACAAATGCATGTAATTACTAATTAAAAATGGCAAGCGACATGGTTTTGAGCTTATTTTAAAAATAAATTAATCCTCTATACAAATGTCTTGAATGTCCACAGTCGTATTTTTAATAGTTTATTACATCTATTGCTTTTTTGTTTAATAAATTAAGTGGTTGCTTAGGTTTTGGTAGGTTGTAAAATTAGAAAAGTATAAAAAAAAATCTGGCATTTTGCAATATGTTCATGACTGTTATTGTTATATTTTTTGTATTAGAAATAAAAATTACATTCAGCAATTGTTTACAACAAATTGTTAATTTAATAAACATTAATGAACTTGTTGACAAAAACTATTTTTTTTGCTAGATACGTTAAGAAATGCCAAAATTTTTAAAGAAAAAAATTCCTCATATGATTATTTAAATAATGGTATAAAAAACGATTATAAACAATAAAAATATTTTTTAAAGATTTTTTTTGTAAATAAGAATCATTATTTTCATAAGACAACATTATAGTACAAAAAAATCAAACTAGTCCATCAATTTATAAATAAGCAGTGTAAAAAATTTTTCACAACATTAGTTTGTGTCTGTACTAGAATCAAAAACAATCATAATACAACAAATGCTTAAAATGTTTTATAACAATTGTTTCTAGAAACTATATTTTTATGTTAATATAAAAAATATGTGATAAAACAACCACTTTTTAAAAACTTTTATGATATGATCTTATTAAAAATGTAAAATTTATAAGCCAATTATTTAAACATTTTTTATTGTCTTAAATGAAAACAGACCTGCCCAAATTTTCTTAATTGACAATAGCTTAACTTATTGAAAAATGAACTTATTTATTTTCCTACGGGATATTATTCTTTCAAGTGTAAAGAATACACCATGATTAAATCAAATTTTTCAATTGATATTCTAATTCAAATAATATTCTAAAAAAATTACTTTCTGTGACGGGCTCATTTTAGAGGCAGTGCGCGCAAGCTGTTACGGCTGCGCGAAAAATTTAGCCAAAAATTTAAATTATAAATAATGGAGAGACAGTTTCGGGAGCAGGGAGTTTTTTATTTGTAATTTTCTCCTTTTCAATACTTTTTTTATGTCTTAAATGTTAATACCTTCAGAGTAATTAACAAAAAAACGAAATGCCGTTTTTGTATCTTATTTGTTAACAGCTTTTGCAATTTTGATCGTGCTAGAAAATCCTTCAAAATCATTATTCTAGATATCAGTCGGCTCACATATTTAGGAGTTTTATCACTATTTAACACGTTTTAGAACTTGTTGACTAGACTATAGTACCGAGATACCTGTATGCTTAATGTAATCTTCTCAAACAGATTGCACTACGTGATATTAACCTGAACAAATGGCAAGTAAATTTTGTGTATTATTTATATAGCATAACATATTTTTTTTACTTTATAAGTAAAAACTTGCAGTAAAATCTCATCGGTTGTGCTGTTTGCATCTGGCTAGTTTTGATATCATTAAATAGATGACATTTAAAAAAAGAAAAATAAAAACGGTGGCCCACCATTTTTGATTGTTTTTTTGTCCACTAAAATGAGTGAATCTAACATAAAAATTAGAGACATTTTGAAGTTTTATTACAAAAATGGGACACAAGCCCATGCAATGTTGCAACAAATGCAATGTTGGTATGAGTAGCACAAAACTAGTTTAAGCGTTTTCAATCCAGTAATTTTAAGATCAAAGATGATCCTTGCTCTGGTCAACTTGATATAAATAATGTCGATGCCATTTTGGAAAAAAGAGAGCAAAGTCGGCGTATTAGTTCTTACGACATAGATGATGATTTGGGGATTGACCACAAAAAAGGTTTGACCCATTTGAAAAAAGCTGGATATACAAAAAAGCTCGATACATGGATCTCATACGAGCTCACTTAAAGAAATCTAATGATGCGTGTAGATACTCATATTTTCAATTCTCTATATGAGAAAGTAGGCCATCTTGAAATTTTGTTCCATAAAAATTTAAATGTATTTAGCGAAAATATGAAGCATTAACACCGTTTTCCAAAAAAATATTTTAAACATTATTCTATAAAAATTTCGTTGTTTTCTATGCAGTTACGCAGAACAATTATTTAACTTTTCAAAAAAATTGTTTGTTGTTTGACTAACGCATTAGTCAAGTGTTTCTAAAATGTGAGGGAATAATTTGAGGGAATAATAAACTACACGAAGAACATAACTGTCGTAGAATTTTTTTTAAAAGCATCTTTTGCAACGTATATTTAATGTCACCTGATGAATTTCGGAGTAATAATAACAAAACCTTTGAGCCACTGTTTAGAATTGTAATAAAAATTGCTCTATTTATTTTACATTTAGTTTTATTGAAAACGCGTAACCGTTTCATAACAAATACTATAGATACATGCGTCTTAAATTAAACAGTCCAACCGTAAAAGGCCGATTCTGAGTATCACAAGCTTGAAATCAATCCTAAACATGATATCTAAAATCATTTTAAAAATCAGTACATGGGAAAGAGGTAGAAAATCTTCCTAAATTACTTCAGACAGATTACGTGCAACATTTAAAGTTGATCTAAATGTTGAATACATTTTGATACTATGAAAAAAATATTCTGATAATATTATAAATAAAATGAAATGAAATTATTTTATTTTTATCTTAATTACAGCAGTTTTTTTATCAGTATTTTGGCAATTCAAAATTAATTAACGGCAACACTGACCACTAGCGCCACAAAGGCATCTCTGGCGTACATTGACGCAGTTATACAGAGCCATACAAAATGGCTACTACGAACGATTCCAAGGCGCCTTTGCGCCTTGTAAAAAGAGTCCAGTTTGGTATATTATCACCAGATGAAATCGTGAGTATTGCTTATTAGTGATACTTAATTAGCAATTGTATTTTGAACTTATTTTACTCGGATTTGTATATCATTGTGAAATGTCTGCGCATTAGATTAGTCCCTTGTTTGTATATAATGGAATTGTAATTGCTTGTTGAAAACTTTGTTACATGTTTATTATTACAGCGACGTATGTCTGTTACGGAAGGGGGTATTCGCTTCCCCGAAACTATGGAAGGAGGACGACCAAAACTGGGTGGCCTTATGGACCCTCGACAAGGTGTTATAGATCGAAATTCCAGGTGTCAAACTTGTGCTGGAAATATGACTGAGTGCCCTGGTCACTTTGGGCATATCGATTTGGTTAAACCCGTTTTCCATATTGGATTTATTACCAAGACTATAAAAATCCTTAGATGTGTTTGTTTCTATTGTTCAAAATTACTTGTGAGCCCGGTGAGTAATATTAAGTTGTAAGTTTATGTATTATTTTTTAATACTAACACCTTTCAAAAATTTGCTAAGGAAATAAAATTGAAATTTAAAACTAAAACTTTGCTTATAAAATTATTTGCCAGCCTATTATATGCAATATTTTTAAATTCCTGCTGTGGAAAATTTTTTTAGTGAATTCAGAGAGAATTTTATCAGATCGATGACATTTTATTATTTTATAAAGCAATTTCAATTGTCCTTATTTATACCTGTAAGGAGGGTTGAGAGGTAGTTCTTAACTTGTTTTCTATTTTGTCCACTTGTTTCCTATTTTGTCTTGTGATTGTAAGATCAATTTCAAGTTTTTGAGTTTAGGAATTTGAAGTTTAAGTAGGATAAAATCCGGGGTGGTTGGCCAGTTGACAGATATTGATCACTTTTATTAATATATAACACATAAATATTAATTTTATTCAAATCAGTAAAGTATATCTAGTCACTACTAAAAATTTAATATTTTTTTTGTTTTCATTCAAAAAATTTAAATATTATCTGTAGTAGAAGTATTAAATTAAAAAAAAAAATTTTGTTGTTATCCACCTTTGTCTAGTTTTCGAACACTGATTTTTCAATTATTAAAATTGCTAAAAAATAATAAGTATTAAAAGCTTAACAATAAGACTACATGTCATTCAGATTAATTTAATTATAAAATATGCAATGAATTGTATTCTTAAATAATAATTAGATGAATTTAAACATGCTATTATTGAAATATGATGTATGATGAAAGTTATTTTAAGCTTGTAAGACAGTATACTTATATTGACAATAAGCTTATCAAATATGTAAATCAATAATTATTGAATCATGAATGTTTTTGAAATGATTTTATGAATGTTATAAAATAAATCATATTCACGTTCTAGTTGAGGAGTTTTGTTGCAATTTTAATTTTTGAAAGGGATGTACACAGCTATCCCTAAAGGGTTATATCATGGCTAATGTGGCTGCAGCACATAAATGGGCTGGTATGACCATTGACATAACACACTCACAAAATACAGTGAATTTCATTAATTACCTTGGTTGTAACAACTTTTTGGTTATAGCGACGTCAAAATTATGTCCCCCTAATTTAAAGCATACTTTTGTTGGAAATTAAATTTGTAATAGGAACTTCAGATATAGCGTTAATTTCGAGTATAGGACTTGTTTTTATGAACTATTTATAACAAATTCCTAGAAATCCCTTGCGGTATTGCGACTGAGTCTGCAAAGATTTAAAGACTCATTCATAAAACTATTAAGCTTTCTTATCCTTCGTTTACACTCACAAATGTTGTTTTGTAGTGTATTGTTTATATAGTGTTGTAATTGTTTATAGTGTATAAAGTTAGTTATGAATTGGTTACATAGCAATTTCCAGTGAGTGAACAGTGTTTCTTAAACTTGTAAATATGGCTCCTAGACGTACATTTACTATTAAAGAAAAAGTGGACATCATTTCAAGACTGGAAAATGGAGAAAACAATGTTGATCTGTGTAAATAATTTGGAGTTTCACATTCTACAATATCGATGATGTTGGAATACCACACTAAAATTATGGAGTGTTTTGAATCAAAATCCCTGAAAATAAAGGAAAATTATAATTCAACTCGTCAAAATATTGAAAATGCTCTACTAGTGTGGTTTAAAGCTTAGAGAAGCCAAAATGTACCCATAAGCGGTCCTCTTTTGCAAGAGAAAGCTAATCATTTTGCCAGACAGTTTGGGAAAACAAACTTTGAATGTTCAGATAGCTGGATTTAAGATTTAGTACTGTTTATTTGGTAAAGGCCAAAATGATTTAGATGTAGAAGGAATTATGAAAATGGAATACACCTTACAGCATGCACAAAAAACTAAAACAGTGCACTATAACACATTTTTTCAATAACACCCGTGTATAACATAATTAAATAAATGATAAGTAAATATGTACATGACTTTTTATTATGTATTTCGGATATAGAGAGACATCTGGATACAGTGACAACATTAAGTGCTCCTTCAGCTGTCGTTATAACCGAAATTCACTGTATAGACCTTAAGTAGCAGTTTTTGCAGTTGTGTTTTGTTCAGTGAGTGAAAGTTCAGGTCACCCACTGCCCCTCTTCTCCTATTCTTCTTTCCCCCTCCATTAGATATCCCATTCCTTCCCAAGAGGGCGCCAACGTACTGTTAGTTTTTCTGGAGTTGTAAGTGTCCATGGGCGATAGTGACCATCCACTCTGATGGCTAGCCTGCTCATTTGTCAATGGAATATGTGATAAAAAATGTGATACCATCTCATACATTTGTCAATATTCTTGTCATCATCCTTTGCACCACTGTACAATTCTATATCACAATCACAGGAACTGCATTTCATTTTAGGTTTATTTTTTTACATATTTTAGTTTTTTTGATACTTTTACCTTCTTTGTCCTCTTTCTTCCAAACTTGACCATTTCCCTAATTTTCTTTCTTTTCCTTTCTAATACCATACAGGCAAAGTTGAACGGTGGCTTTGGTACTCCATAAAAACAATATTTTTACAAAGATGATCACAGTCACAGAACAAGTGTTGAATGGCCTATGTTTAAGTGAACACTAGACCAATATTTAGTTTTGAAATGTGAGTGTATGTGCCAGACAGATGGAAGGATAAACGGATTTATTTTAGACATATTTTTCTAGTTTAGAAAGATTTCCAGTTTGTTACAATTTTAATAAAAATGTATATGTGGCTGACAGGTGAAGGTGGCCGGTAAACCCCCCAATTTATAATTTTGTTTCTTGTAAACTTCATTTAATCCTACAGTGCATGTCTAACTAGCCTCCTTCATTTATTCAAGTGATAATCATAGAGAAATTGCAAGAATACAAAAATATCTAATAAGAAGTTTCACAAATATTTTCAAAGTTATTTAATTTGTCCATACCAAATTTAAGTACTTCTACAGTTTAATAATGTTCAAGATATCACCAAATGAAAAATATATATTTAATTACTTTTAAATGGATTCTGCCAAATATAGTAAAGTTCTCTCTATTTAATCTTTAAAGTTAATAGCTGGTAATATATATTAATAATAATCATGTTATTTCTTTCACTGTTAATAAATAAATTTTATATTTTATAATTTTATATGATGCTCAGAATTCTTGTGTGACAGTGAAATACATTATATTTAAATAGTTGTATTTTAATTGCATTACTGATTGTTTATCTTAATTATGTATACCTTTTTAGACTAACCCAAAAATTAAAGAGGTAGTGATGAAGTCTAAAGGTCAGCCTAGAAAAAGACTCACATATGTTTATGACTTGTGCAAAGGAAAAAATATTTGTGAAGGAGGAGAAGATATGGATATAGGTAAAGAAGGTGAAGAAGGGAAAAGAGGAACAGGTCATGGGGGTTGTGGTCACTATCAACCATCGATCAGACGTCAAGGATTGGATTTAACAGCAGAATGGAAGCATGCAAATGAGGATTCACAAGAAAAGAAGATAACAATCACAGCTGAAAGAGTTTGGGAGATTTTAAAACATATAACAGATGAAGAATCATTTATTTTGGGCATGGACCCTAAATTCGCCAGACCAGATTGGATGATAGTCACTGTGCTACCAGTACCACCATTGTGTGTGAGACCAGCAGTCATTATGTTTGGTGCTGCTAAAAATCAAGATGATTTAACCCATAAATTAGCTGATATTATCAAAGCTAATAATGAATTGCAAAGAAATGAACAGTCAGGTGCAGCACCGCATATTCTTGCAGAAAATATCAGAATGTTACAGTTTCATGTAGCGACATTTGTTGACAATGATATGCCTGGTATGCCAAAAGCCATGCAGAAATCTGGTAAACCTTTAAAGGCTATCAAAGCTCGGTTAAAAGGGAAAGAAGGAAGAATCAGAGGAAATCTTATGGGGAAGCGAGTAGACTTTTCTGCTCGTACAGTAATTACACCAGACCCGAATTTACGAATTGATCAAGTAGGAGTACCGAGATCGATTGCACAAAACTTAACATTTCCAGAACTAGTTACTCCTTTTAACATTGATAGAATGCAAGAATTAGTTAGACGTGGTAATGCACAATATCCTGGAGCTAAATATATTGTTCGTGATAACGGAGAAAGAATTGATCTTAGATTCCATCCAAAACCATCTGATTTACATTTACAATATGGATATAAAGTAGAACGTCATTTGAGAGATGATGATTTGGTTATTTTCAACAGACAACCTACATTACACAAAATGAGTATGATGGGGCACAGAGTTAAAGTACTGCCATGGTCTACATTCCGTATGAATTTAAGTTGCACATCGCCTTATAATGCCGATTTTGATGGGGATGAAATGAATTTGCATGTTCCACAGTCAATGGAAACTAGAGCAGAGGTGGAAAACATACACATCACCCCCAGGCAAATTATCACTCCACAGGCTAATAAGCCTGTTATGGGTATTGTGCAGGATACTCTTACAGCTGTAAGAAAAATGACAAAACGAGATGTATTTCTGACTAAAGAACAAGTAATGAATCTCCTCATGTTTTTGCCAACTTGGGATGGAAAAATTCCACAACCTTGCATTTTAAAGCCTCAACCTTTGTGGACTGGAAAACAAATTTTCACTTTAATTATTCCTGGAAATGTAAATATGATTCGTACACATTCCACTCACCCTGATGAAGAAGATGATGGACCATATAAATGGATTTCACCAGGAGACACTAAGGTTGTTGTCGAGCATGGTGAGCTTCTGATGGGAATTTTATGTAAAAAGTCTCTTGGTGCATCTGCTGGTTCTTTACTGCACATTTGTATGTTGGAATTAGGACATGAAATTGCAGGGAGATTCTATGGCAATATTCAGACAGTAATTAACAATTGGTTGTTACTTGAAGGTCACTCTATTGGCATAGGAGATACCATTGCTGATCCTCAAACATATATTGAAATTCAGAAAGCCATAGTAAAAGCTAAAGCTGATGTCATAGAAGTTATACAGAAAGCACACAATATGGAATTGGAGCCCACACCTGGTAACACATTAAGACAGACATTTGAAAATCAAGTGAATCGTATTCTCAATGATGCCCGTGATAAAACTGGTGGTTCTGCAAAAAAATCTCTGACTGAATATAACAATTTAAAAGCTATGGTGGTAGCAGGATCCAAGGGATCAAACATCAACATTTCACAAGTTATTGCCTGTGTAGGTCAACAAAACGTTGAGGGAAAACGAATACCTTTTGGTTTTAGAAAAAGAACTTTACCACATTTTATTAAAGATGATTATGGACCTGAATCAAGAGGTTTTGTAGAAAATTCTTACCTTGCTGGTCTGACGCCTACAGAATTCTATTTTCATGCTATGGGTGGGAGAGAAGGTCTTATTGATACTGCTGTGAAGACTGCTGAAACAGGTTATATACAGCGTCGTTTGATAAAGGCTATGGAGTCAGTTATGGTTCATTATGATGGAACAGTTCGCAATTCTGTTGGACAACTCATTCAGCTCAGATATGGAGAAGATGGATTAGCTGGGGAAACAGTAGAATTCCAAAATTTACCTACAGTAAAACTGTCCAACAAGGCTTTTGAAAAGAAATTTAAATTTGATCCTTCAAATGAAAGATATTTAAAAAGAATATTTAATGAAGATATCATCAAAGAATTAACTGAATCTGGTTACGTGATATCCGATCTTGAGAGTGAATGGGAGCAACTTTGTAAAGATAGAGAAGCCTTAAGGCAAATTTTCCCAAGTGGAGAATCCAAAGTTGTATTACCTTGCAATTTTAAACGTATGATTTGGAATGCACAGAAGATTTTCCACATAAATAAAAGGATGCCAACAGATCTAAGCCCCATTAAAGTTATTCAAGGTGTGAAAGATCTCTTGAAAAAATGTGTTATTGTAGCTGGAGATGATCGATTATCTAAACAAGCAAATGAGAATGCTACTCTTCTATTTCAGTGTTTAGTTAGATCAACTTTGTGCACAAAGTATGTTTCAGAAGAATATAGGCTATCATGTGAAGCTTTTGAGTGGTTGATAGGAGAAATTGGAACCAGATTTCAACAAGCACAAGTGAATCCTGGCGAGATGGTTGGTGCATTAGCAGCTCAATCTCTTGGTGAACCTGCCACACAAATGACATTGAATACTTTCCATTTTGCTGGTGTGTCGTCAAAGAACGTAACACTTGGTGTACCTCGACTAAAAGAAATTATCAATATATCGAAAAAACCTAAAGCTCCATCATTGACAGTATTTTTAACGGGTGGCGCTGCAAGAGATGCTGAAAAAGCTAAAAATGTTCTTTGTAGATTGGAACATACAACTTTGCGAAAAGTTACTGCAAACACTGCAATCTATTATGATCCTGATCCTCAAAATACGGTAATAGCAGAAGATCAAGAATTCGTCAATGTTTATTATGAAATGCCAGACTTTGATCCAACTAAAATATCTCCATGGCTATTACGTATTGAATTAGATAGAAAACGAATGACAGACAAAAAATTAACAATGGAACAAATTGCAGAAAAAATTAATGCTGGGTTTGGTGATGATTTGAATTGCATATTTAACGATGACAATGCAGAAAAATTGGTACTTCGTATAAGAATAATGAATAATGAGGAAAATAAATTTCAAGATAATGAAGAAGAAACTGTAGATAAAATGGAAGACGACATGTTTTTGAGATGTATTGAAGCAAACATGTTGTCAGATATGACACTTCAAGGAATAGAGGCAATTTCAAAGGTGTACATGCACTTGCCCCAAACAGAAGCAAAGAAACGTATTATAATTACAGAGCAAGGTGAATTTAAACCAATTGCAGAATGGTTATTGGAGACAGATGGTACATCTTTAATGAAGGTGTTATCAGAACGAGATGTAGATCCTATTAGAACTTTTAGTAATGACATTTGTGAAATTTTCCAAGTGCTTGGCATTGAAGCTGTCCGAAAATCAGTAGAAAAAGAAATGAATGCTGTTCTCCAATTTTATGGTCTTTATGTTAATTATCGTCATTTAGCTTTATTATGTGATGTCATGACAGCCAAAGGTCATCTTATGGCTATTACGCGCCACGGTATTAATCGCCAAGATACAGGTGCTCTTATGAGATGTTCATTTGAAGAAACAGTTGATGTTTTATTGGATGCTGCTAGTCATGCTGAAGTAGATCCTATGAGAGGTGTGTCTGAAAATATCATTATGGGACAATTACCAAGAATGGGAACAGGTACTTTTAAATGTATTTGATCGTAAAATAATTGAATTAGTTTTAATAAGTTGTTTAATGTTGCAAATGTGTAATGATGATTAACTTCATTCCAAAACTGAGAAAATAACTTATTTGCTCATTAAATTTTAGGTTGTTTTGATCTGCTTCTGGATGCCGAAAAATGTAAAAACGGTATGGAAATGGGTGGTTTGGGCGTGGGAATGGGTGTGGGCGGAGGCATGTACTTCGGCGTTGGGACTCCATCCATGACTCCACTAATGACGCCATGGTCTACTCAGAACACACCTGGATATGGAAGCAGTGTGTGGTCGCCAGGTCAAGGTATGCTCCCATATTTTTAAGAATGTTAATAATTTATGCGCAACTCAATGTTTACTTATGTTATAAACTTTAAATTCCAGTGGGTAGCAGTATGACGCCTGGTGGTCCTTCGTTTTCACCATCGGGCGCTTCCGATGCCTCAGGATTATCACCAGCATACAGTGCTTGGTCTCCGCAACCAGGTTCTCCTGGATCTCCCGGTCCGCCACTCTCTCCATATGCGTCGCCGGCAGGAGCGTCGCCATCATATTCGCCTACAAGTCCGGTATATGCGCCAGCGTCACCAAGTCTTACTCCTACTTCTCCACATTATTCCCCTACAAGTCCGTCCTATTCTCCAACATCACCTAATTATTCTCCAACATCCCCGATATATTCTCCGACATCCCCAAGTTATTCACCTACTTCGCCTGGTTATTCGCCAACGTCGCCTTCATATTCTCCTACTTCACCTAGTTATTCTCCTACTTCCCCAAGCTATTCACCAACAAGTCCAGCATATTCGCCTACATCACCGAGTTATTCGCCAACATCTCCAGGTTATTCTCCAACAAGTCCTGCATACTCTCCTACGAGCCCATCTTATTCATCTACCAGCCCAGCATACTCCCCAAATCCTCCGTATTCTCCTACGTCTCCTAGTTATTCACCATCAAGTCCAGTGTATAGCCCTGGTTCACAAAGTTATTCTCCTTCATCTCACAATAATTATACACCGACGTCTTCGGCTTATTCGCGTACAAGTCCATCATATTCACCAACGTCCCCAGGCTATTCACCAGCCTCGCCAAATTATTCTTTATCATCCCCTAAGTATTCTCCCAACTCTTCTAACTATTCTCCAACGTCACCATCACTTGCTGGAGGTAGTCCTTCGTATTCACCTACTAGTCCACAATATTCGCCAACAAGTCCTCAATACTCTCCTGGAAGTCGCGCATACTCTCCGTCTTCACCTCAGCATCCAGGTAGCACACGTTACCCTCCATCGTCTCCAAACTACTCACCATCGTCACCAAATTATTCTCCATCATCGCCGGGTTATTCACCCAAGTCCACAAAATATTCCTCTACTTCTCCAACTTCTCCAACATACACACCAACATCTCCTAATTATTCTCCGTCTTCTCCAGGATACTCACCTAGTTCGGCAGCACCCCCGACATATTCCCCTACCTCACCTACATATTCGCCCACTTCACCCACTTACGATGATAGTGACGATTAAACTAGCATTGGTGCATTTCGTAAATCATTTGCTTTTCTATATAATTAAGAAAATGTATTTACTTATATAAGTACTAAAAGATATATTGTTAAAGATAATGTGATTATATTATTGTTTGTAATATTAGTTTTGTATTAAGCATTGTGTTAGTTATTAGATTTTAATAATAAATAATAAAACAACGCTAGAATGTTTTTCTTAATACTTCCCCATAACTCTCGCATTGCCTATATTCATTCTCAATAGACTAACGCCTCATAGCAGTCATTTCAATAAATTTTTTATCAATTCAAAATTCGCGTTATTTTCTGAAATGAAATTTACGTAGAGTATGCGCTGGATCTCAATTTTTCACATACAGCTTAAGGGTAATCTTCATTAATAAATAAATATAGTTATATAAATACACAGTTGTATATTAGTTTTTATAAATAATAAATAAACGTCAGTGAATTATACGGTCATATTAATTAAGAAACTGCGCCTTGTGATACTTTAGATGATAAAAAAAAATATTCCGGAAAGATCATTTTTTCGGCCAGTTTCTCTACCACATACACATCCATAAATACAGACACGGACGTCCAAAAAAGATTATTTTTAAACTTATTTACAATGTTTTACTAAATAACTATTTTCAAATTATCTATGTGATGGACACATTATTTTTATTGATATACGTGTATTCTCATTTATAAGTGGAATATAAAGAAAATAAGATAATTTAAGTTTCGTAAAAACTGCTTTTCTTGAAATGTCAGTAGAGCACTAACTCAACGCTCCGCTTATAAGGCGTGGAATTTAGTTCCTAGTATTTAACGTCTAAGCTTCTAACGTCACACTGGCAATATTCCCAGCAAGTGAAAACAGTCGCTCACAAGGTACAGATGATCCCACGATGCACACGTACTTCATAGCTATTGAGTAAATGTGATGATAATAGAATTTTTCTGTTCTTGCTATTAAAGTACAGGATCATAGTTTAAGTGTACCACTGCCTGCGATAAGTAGTGTTTAAACTTTTCGTTCAAACCCTGATTTTTCTAGGCAAGTGTTACATGAAGAATTTCGATTTTCAAAGGTGAAGTATCGATTCCTTACAAAATATCGATTTTAAAAATCCATTTATTTAATTGAAATGATCGATTCTTCGATTAAACGATCTCAGATCGCCATCTTTCATTTAGTACATGCTGTAATCACAACACATTGAGTATATTTATGCAAATATTGAAAGCAATTTATTAGTAAGTGTATGACTTGAAAACAGTGGGATCGATTTCGACAAATTATTTTTTAAACATCCTTAATAGTCCGATTAAGATTATTAAAGAAAAAAATTAAAAACTTGACAGAAATTTAAAACCAGGTATAATTGAAAGTGTTCTTTTCTAAGAGATTTTTTGTGTGAACTCAACCATAATCAGTGATTCGAAAAATGGATATACATCATTCTTTTTTATTCTGAATCAAAGGCGAGACTGGCATTGAAATTAATATCGTTAAATCGAAAATATGTAAAGTCAAAAATGAATCTTTATTCCTTATGCGTGTTTAAACCATTCATTCGATTACGGTGAGACTTTGGTGACGTGCGCGCCCTGAAAGTTTCTGAAAAAAAAAACCAGACAAGCGCAAATAAAAATGAATTTATAATCCTAAGAAGATTTTAATAATTCTTCAACTCAGAAAATTAAATTATCCCTGAGTAATATGGCTTATATTTTATTTTGAGACTAACATTTGCCCTCGGCTTTGTTCAAACAGGAACTGTGTGGGCAATGTAGTTAGAATTGAAAACGGCGGAGAATAGAATCGAGAAAGGGAATAGAATCAGAATCAAAGAAGAGATTGGGACCGAAAGTGAGAAGGGACTGGTGTCTAAAACGCGTGTGAGTACGAGATCAGAATCTGTGTGACCGGCACTAGAATGGAAAGCGAGATCGGGTTTGAAATTAAGATCGATCGAAACAAAATAAGGAATTTATTCTATGTCCATGCTGACGTAGCTGCGGACATTAACTATATGAGCAAGTTACACAAAAGAAAAGAGAGTACGTGTGCCGGGCCAGCTATAGTTATAATGAAAACGAGATTTCCTTCTGGTGACTGCTAGTCTATATACTTACATCTACATATGAAAATTATGTTTCCTTTATCTGAGCGTCAGTCAAAAACTTCTGAACGTATCGGTACGGGACTGAATGATTTTTCTGATTTCATACGCCTTTTACCATTCGTTTTTTAATGTGCTTATATAATCCCTAAAGCCTAGCGAAACGGGCCGGTGATTTGTAGTAGACGTATATTTATATACACCATATTAATTCGGGTATATAAATATATAATTTATATACACGAGTTTTTGAAGTGTGATATTTTATTCTGCGAATATTTTTTATTCATATTAAAGAAATAACATTTAGTAGCTATACTTTTTTTTAATTACATATCAATTTTTAACGATACAAATTTACTTCAATTTAGATGAAACCCAACATAAAATACGAATAGTATTAATTTAACAAATACATCGCTACTTAAAATCATTGGGTAAAAGTTATAAAAGTTGTCGAATCGTGGTCCATTAATTAAACGAGATTGAAGTGGAACGTGGAGTAGAAGTATGCAAACAGCTCCATGACTTGTCGAAAGATGATATTAGATGCATTGTTACTCGCTATGAAAAATGGATTATTCTAAACAATCTATCATGGAAAATCAGTGGTCATATAAAGGACAATTCCCTGAACCCGTTGTGAACAGAGGTCGATTCGAGCCGAAAGACATGTGTCTGGTGGAGTTATGAAGGTTTATTGGGTTCTGAAATGATTTCACATAGTCGAACTCACTGCCGAGATATATAGTAAACAGCTCACACGAACGTATGAGGTTATGTTGCAAAAATATTCAGCTTTTGTAAACCAAAAACGAGTATACTTACAACATGACAATACTTGACCATATACTGCAAAAATAAGCGGGATAAGAGCAAAGAACTTGGTGAGAAGGGGATTTAATTGGGGGCTAAGGAGTTCAAGCCCCCTCCAAAAGTTTTACGTTTTAAAGTACTTTATCCTAATAAAACCAACCTTCATTAGGTTCAAGCTCCTCTCAAAACAAAACCCTGGATACGCTACTAGTATTAAATACCTACCACATCCACCATTTAGTTCGGGACCTTGTACAGTCAGCCTACTATTTATTCAGATTTATGAAAAAAATTTAATTGCTAGTGGTTTAATAGAAAATAACTCAAAAATTTGCCTATGATTGTCCTTTTACTATGTAGATACCAAAAATTAGAGACAATATGAAAACCAGATAGAAATGTTATATGGTCTTTAAAGTTCGATTTCCGTTCTTATGATCACTTTGACCCAAGCCTAATTTATATCTTGCTAAAGGTAGAAAACGTTTAAAAATTGGAATGCGTTTTATATTTTTAAGTTATTGCATAGCTTTTGTCGCGGGCTTTGAGTGCGGCGACCGAATCAAGAAATTCCGTAACGAAAATAAAACCTAACACCCCCCACTCCGTCTACCTAACGTGTATGTATATGATATGACTGTATAAAGCTAGCACGGATCGAGACGAGCTGCTCCGAAATCGGACGAATACGTAAGTAGGTGTTTGTGAGAAAGTATATAGGTCTATAGGTATCTATCATATCTTGTGCCTCTGGGGCATCCGCATGTGCCCCGTGAGTATACATGTAGGTATATATGTATACATAGGTGTACCTATGTACAACAGTGAACAGCAGTTGCTGGTGAATAGCTATACGTGTAAAATTTGAGTATAAAGTGTTTTAAATATGAATAAATAAAGTGCATTTATTAATGAAGAAAATGATTAAAAAACTTGAATTAATATCAAAGAAAACAAAAATTACATAAATAAATAAATAATTATAATTGCATAAGTTGATAAAAAATGCTATGCAATAGCTTTACCGGGGCAGTCCCCGAGTGTCACACATTTAATTTTTAAATGTGAAAAATGTTTTTTAAAATTGAATATACATACATATATGTATATATATTAAGTAATAAAAGCTTATAAAAGTTATTTTGTTTGTTTATTATGACTTTTTAAAATTCAAAAAACATGAAATATCCTGAAAAAGTTATGATTTTTTTATTTTACCAATTATTTTATTATTGCTGTTTTTCCGTCTAATAATGATATTTATTAACTCAACAAAAAAGTTTTTACGTTATTTGTTTGTAAAGAAATGGACAATTTAATATTTTCAAACAATTTCTTTTATCATTTTGTTCTCGTAATGAAATAATTATTTAGAAAAATAATTAGCTTAGTTAAAAACGCAAGGAATACAAAATAAACATTTTACTATTGCTCTTTTTAAGTCATTTTTCATTTGGGATATTAAATTAGCATCTAATTTAAAATTTGAATTGACCTGCCTAGTGAAAAGTAAAAAAAAATCGGAAATTATTGTTTTTGTAAGGACAAAAATTGGAAATGACCGTTCGTTACTAGAATAGAGGGGCTGGGATCGGACTTGACAGTGTAATCAGAAAAGACATTGATAACAGGACCGTGATCGGGATCAGAATTGACGACCAGAACAGCTAATATACGATTATATAATAAATATGAAATCAAGGCATTCATGCTATGTATACGCGAGCGAAACCATGTTTATATTTGAAACAAAAAAATACAGTTGTTGAATGTTAATTTACGCTCAGCGAAGCGGGCGGGTAATGGCTAGTATATATTGTAGCAACATGTTTAGCCTTTCTGAGTGATCGTCTGTCTTTTAATGTGGTTTTGACAGATGAGTACATCATGGCAGTGTGGCTACGCGTGCTTATACGTAAATAATAAACATATGATAACCAGGAAACGATTGAAATCTTAAATCGAAAGCCATATCAAAGAATATAGTCTGATTATAACACACCACTAGCGGTGTATATATAGGTAGGGCCTAGGGTCGTATGATGTCAGTTCTAACGAGCTCCATATACAAAAAAAAAAATACTCTCGTTACATTTTTTTTTCTCGAAGGGGCGGGAGGACGATGTAATAATTGAGTTATATAGGTGGCATGTCAGGCATTCAGGTTTCATGCTGAGTTCTGCGAACGTGGGTTCCGTCTATATTTAAACGCGAAAAGAATAAAATATCAGTCGGGGTGAAAAACAGAATACGAGGAGTCAGAAAAATGAGTCGGACTTCGATAGCAATAACAACAAAAGTTGAATGTGAGTAATGTAACAGTGAATTTATACAGAAGATATGAACAAAGAATTGGGGTTTCTCAATTCTTTGTTCTTCAATTTCGATTCCGAGTACTCGAGTACCCGATGAGGGTACAATCTGTGTTACAATATATGTAAGACTGATTGCTCAAATGATCCTAAAACGTTAAGTCCTTTTAGCTATTTAATAACCAGGGTAACTTATGTAGTTTATATGTTCTTATATTAACTTCTTGCCGAATGTCACCTTTACGCATATACCTAACTCAGTCAAATTGAATTAAAAAAATACGTATATAGACCAGTGATATTGGACTAAAAAATAATGTGGATGAATATGATTTATAACTAGCTATTTTAATTGCTCTCTTTTAGAGTAATACTTTGATACGCTATTCTTAAAACAAAGCATAAAAAGGTACACTTATTGAATATATAAAAAAAAACATGTTTTTAGCTTGTGCCTTAAACTATCAATGATAACTGGTATTTATTAAGGAAACTTTTTTTGTATACAGATAATTTGTTACTAAATTAAAATTTAAGTACTTTGCTATACTTACGCATGTGCGAGATTTTTAATCAAACTATCGTCGAGTTTTATTTTTTAAATAAGAAAAATTAATAATCTTTTATCGCAATAAGTTACTCGAATGTTTCATATTTAATGATATACTCATAAATTAAATATTTCTTACATATAGAACTTGTTTTTAGATACTGAAATGTAATATTTTAGTTTTATAATATGCTTCAAAGTAATTATTGGCTGGGATGCGTAGAAATGATTAAATTTACTCTATTTCAAGTAAAATTTATAAAATAAGAATAAAAGTAAATATAAATGGCAGACCTAATGTACGATTACAATTCATACAGTTTAATTCATTTATAATAATTTACAAAAATTAAAAGAAAATTGCAGTTGTTTTTCTTGCGAAGTTGCACTTTATTTTGATTGGATCCAATAGTCTAGTTTATAATTAAAAAAAATAGAAGGAAGCTTGACATACGTTGAATAGAAAATGTCAACATTACAATAAATTTATGCCTCAAATTCAGAATTAACGCACTTTTAAAGGGTTTTTAAATGACGAGAAGAAGAATGGCGCAACGTTATTGACCCTCTGTTGACACAGACAAAAAACTCGCTAGCCACAAATTACATTATTACTAGTTAGGTATTTACTGATCGTACACAGTCGCTTATTAATGACTATTTTATATTTACTACGATTTTACTTGTATTTTTCGTACAGAATATTTCATGAATTTTAGAGCAATAAGCATAAAACACAATTCAAAGAAGTAAAATGACTAAATAACCAAATACTTAAAAAACAGCTTCACATGTTTGAAATTATTGAAATGCAAGAATTACTAAAACGTATTTATGTATATAAAATGTATGCATGTATATCAAAAATCTTTAGTTTTCATAAATATTCGAACAACGATGTTTCCTTGTTAATCGTAACAATAACGTATCGGTATTTCTAAATTATAGTATCATCTATAACTCTTCATAATGGCTCATTTTGTCTTTTCCTTGGGTTAGAAGTTATATTTAATTTTATAATAAGGGTCGCTGTGCTCTCAATTATCAAATGTAAAAGAAAAACTGAATAAAAACTGAAAATCTGTGGCTCACTTATGCTACCTTACATATAGGCTACATCGTTTTAAGTTAGCGTAATTGAACCCCTGTATATAGTTATTACACATTAAACATTTTTCATAATATAAATCTAAACAATAAATATAATCATGATGAAATCTAAAATTATTTTTCTAGGTTCAACATCTATTCGACAGTGCCTGCTATATTAAAACATATCTTGAAAACATGCCTTAACACACGATCTTTTTAAAGATCCCGAGGTAATTTTACTCTATTGTGAAATTTACTCTATTTACTCTATTGTCGACTTGTGAAATACCACCATTATATAATTACAATTTGATTTAAAAAGTATTATAGTAATAAAAAGATTACTGGATAGTGCTGGGGCAGAAATTGACTTTCTCTTTTCGATTGTTATCGTCGAGAAAGATAAGAAGTTAGTTTGAAAACATTGTAACATTTATATTTCAAAATAGATTATGTAGTAGATTCATACTTTTGTAAACATTAAAGTTTTTTTTTATTATATGGAAATACAAATGTTACTTAGGAACTTAAAATCAAAGAAATAACTTTTCTTTATTTTCTTTTCGAGTTGGACGTGGTTGAGTAAATAATAAATGCGTTTTTTTAAATCTTTTTATTCTTACTAAGACAATATTTTGACTACAAAATATCTATAAATGTATTTACTTAGTTCTTAACTTCCTATGTATAAATTATGGCTTTTAACTTAGAAATACATTTTTTTAAAATAAGTATAAACAAATATTTACGTAATTTTTGTCGAAATTTGATAAAATATTTAAATAGTTGAATTATATTTATTCTTGTTTTTCTAATGGAAGCCTCGTATAAAATAAAACATTAAATTTATTATTAGAGAAGTAGGTAGGTAAACTTAACTAAGGTTTTTTTTTATATTTAATTACTACGATGAAATAAAAACATTATTAGTATAATCATTATACTCTACTTACAAACTTGTGCCTTGTAGATTAACATTCGAACACAGCCATTTTCAATTTTATATACACTTTAATTTATGTAATTATTTTGATAAAAGATACGTACCTAATTTAATTAGAAGTGTTTGATAAATGTTAGAGGTGAATTTGAAGTTTTCTGTTGTTCTTGAATTTAATTTAGGTGCTTTCTAAATGCATTTCATCGTACATAATTCAGTAAAATCGTCGACTTATAAAATTAAATAAAAAAAAAGGTATGAAGTTAATATTTAAAATGCTCATATTACTCTCCTCCAATTACTTATATGTAAAATAAAAGTTCTTATATAGATAAGTGTTATTATAAAACTATGAGAAAATTTTTCATTGTATTTACTGATGTTGTATTGCTTTTTCAAGTATATCGACATATTAGCAGTCGCTTGCAGCTATGTCTTGTTAGTGTAATAATAAAATATAATTTAAAAGTAAGAATACATTTCACGTAAACGAAAGTGTGGAGCGAAAGATGGCACAATATGGGCGAGATTGTAAAAAAAATGTAATACAGCTAAATAAAAACGTCCGAACGTGAGGAGGCATCGTACGTCTATTTCTTGAGACAAGTTAATTCTAATTTATTTTTGACAAAAAAATTTGAAATTAATCTTATGTGCCCCCCAGTCGCATAACATTATTATTACATCGGGCGGCATTAAAGACGGTGGTTCAGTGATTGGGGGTAGCAATGGAACAGCACGGTAATGGGTCCCAAAGCAAACTTGAGTCGAATTAAACCACTAGCTTCGAGCCCCGGAGAGCGCGATGTCGCTCCCGGACGTTGTCACCGCGATCGTGATGGCGGCCTTTAGCAGCCGTCAACCCCGCTTGATCGGCGCGGAGAACTTCGATTCAAGCCCTTCAATTTGAATTAAAAAGACTGGCAGAGAATATGTCGGCAGCGGGGTAGGTAAAACTTGACACAACGACAACATACCTCATCGGAGTCAGGATACGAATATGAATCGGGATCGGGTCGAGATTAGAACCAGGGTTGGTGGTCGGTTTGAGGTTCACCTAAGAGTTCAGGTTCAAGTCACGCTGCCGGCGTGGTGGCCGAGGTTGAGGGTCGACGTTAGGATCGGGGCTGTGAGGTCGAAGTTAGCCTGAAGTCTGGGTTTAGATGGACGCAGTGATCTGGGTCTAAGTTAGAATCCATGCGGTCTAACTTAAAGTCTAGCGGGGATACTGAAATCGGAGCTTCTCAATCGAAAGCACTGAATAAAATTAACTGTATTTTTGTACTTTATCGCCATGAAATGAATTAGAATGCAAGCTCCTCTCTGCAATTTACACGGGTAATGAATATATTTATATATATCAATCAACAAAACAGTATTTATATAAAACTTAGACAGTGTTCATTTAGATACTTTGATGAACTTCTATTTTTACGAAACTGAACTGAGAGAAGGAAGAAGCTTTTATTTCCCCCTGTAAATCTCGATGATGCGATCTTGGTCGACGTATTCGAAGATGTGGGGCGCGTCCATCAGAATGCCTACGGTGCCCGCCGTCGTTACTATGAAGAATATGTACAGTTGCAGACGATCTATCACCATCGCTACGTACTTCCAGTCCTCGCGAGTCTGCGGTTGCAGGGAAGAGAAAAGAATGTTATTATTACTTAGTTACTTAATCAACTTCCTTGACTTATCATATGGAACATCACATAAACGTAAACTGTGTTCGTCCTTAAATATGATAAAAAACTGCATGTCATTTACAGATTTGTAGTCGATATACGGTTTTAATCCGTAGATAGTGTTAGTTCATAGGTGAACTGATTCTATTGTCGGTCTGTTTGCTGTGTTACTATTCTAATTTTTTAGTAATTATCAATAGAATATACTTAACAATGTATACTTAACAGATAGAAAAAAATAATCTGGTTTGCAAGATATTAACTTCAAATTAGTACTTTGAATTATAAAAATATAGATAACTATTATATTTAAATTTCTATTAATGTAATTTCATGAGAAATAAAAATAAAAACTGTACTAAAAGCACACACCCACAAAGATGTTCGTGGAATTTTCTAGGCTGAAAAACGAAATAGGCGGCAAATGATGTCCTTTACACCTAGTCACATATATCTATGTAAGAAGAGGATCTTGTTTTGATGCATGTCGGCGTGTATGTTCCATTAATTTTTTTTATACTCTTTAATTATTAATATCTAATTCGTAAGTTTAATTACCTGTATATATAAGTCTTCATTGCGTAAGTGTTCTGCTATGAACTCGACCGCCTCCGTAGCTTTGGCGGCTTCCGGAGACAAAAGTAGTGAGTCAGAGCTTTCAGATTCGCGTCTTTCTCCGCCCAAGCCGAGGCCGCCCAGACCGCCGAGCCCGCTCAACGCTCCCATCTCGGCACCGCCGGCTGCACGATTTATTTTGCAGTTTGGATGATGCAGATCTGATAACTCCATTGCTTCCATTTTACTTTGCTTAGCGCCGATCGCACTGAAATTCAATACAGTGTTGATCATAGTTTATAGCTTTATTATTGACAGGCTCAAATAAAAGATATGTTTTAACGAAATGTTCGTTGCGGACATATTTTAATATAAATTTTTGCATTACTATGTTATATCTGGCGTTGAAGCTTCGACTAAATAAAATATTTATTATTATTGTAAGCTCATGCCTATTTTTCAGAAAGGTAGACAGAGACCATAAATTTCCACAGGGTACGATCTTTCCATATCTCCTTGTTTCATTAACAGCTATCAATCGTTTCATGCAATCTCGTCAATTTCAGACGCTTAAGATTTGGCCCTTATTTGATATGCCACCAATTGGATTTACATTGTTTAGGGCGACCTTTGCCGACCCTTCCATCAAACACATTTGCTTTATATTTTTTTTTTTGCCAGTCTATTTTCGTTCATTCTTTCCAGATTTCGAAACTACTGCAACATATCTTTTTCTACTCTAAAGTAGAAAGTGACTAATCACTATGAGTTATCTTTCTTTTTTTAAAGGCATGCTATGCACAATTGCATCACTACTGCATTGATTCTGTTTTTATATTCGTTAGAAAGAAGCTCCTTATCGTACGACATGCTACGAGGAGCTAGGCCGCAAGAAATGACGTTGTATAAGTGTTATCATTTTGTAGGATATCTGAAGTATAGTACAACTACTTTCACCCAAGAATCAGTTGTACAATTTAGCTCAGCTATCAGGTTCGAATCTCTCTTTGCATTTTTTTTCCTTGTTTAATTACATTCAAACGTTTGAATTAATTTCATTATTATATTCAGTAATATTTTTATATTAATAGCAATTATTGTATAACAAATTTAATATGTAACTTCGAAAATAACGGAATAGTTTTGAAGAACTTTAAAAATTTTATTTGCTGGAACATTTTATTTCCAAATACAAATAAAGAAATACTTATGTAAAAGGAAAACTATACGATTAACTATTTCAATATTTTTAAACTGAAAATATTTCTAAGAATTTAAATATCATTATATTCTCTCAGCATTTGATTTTTTTTAACGAGAAGTTTGAATCAGTTCCGGTTGTTCCTCCGTTGTGATCGGTCGCCTTCGGTCCAGTCCCCTGGACCACCCGTTTAGTTTAGTGTGTTACTGCGTGTCAGTGTTCCTTCGAGCCGCGTTTCGTAGTGTCGGGCTCCGCGCGTGTATGAGTGCGTGGGGTGCCGCGCAATGTAAGTCGCGCGGCGGCAATTAAGTCACGGGCGTCCGTCCCGGCTACGCATTCCGGCGACCCTGCCGTCTGCATGCCGAGCCCGCGCACGGTTTCTGCGCCTAGGGAGCGCTCCCGTACTTTTGGCACTCCAGATACCGATCGCTATTTTAGTTATTCTGCGTGTTTTACACGCATAAGTGGTTTACCATTGACTACGTGACGGCGACCGCATGCTGACCAGCAGCAACCTTTGGGGACGGGTTTCGCTCAGCGTCACGGTTAGCGGTCAAACTCTGTTATTGATGGTCAATCCATTCCGAATTTATTTCAGTTATGTTGCGTTACGTCTTCATGTAACGGTTATAGGTCATTTTGTGGATTTTTACTTTAAATTCAGTGATTCAGATTAATAATATATTTATAGTAGACATCTACCAAAAAGCCAAAGGAACTTGGTTCCGACCGAGTGCCTCAGAGATACCACCTGTTCATGTTCTATTTTTGTATTTTTCATTACAGTACATAAATGGAGTGACCAGGACTCTATTATGGACGAACAAACGCGATTGTCTTGAGATGCTTTTACTAATAGTGATGGCAAACACTACCCCATTCGTTTTGTCTCTACCGCATTAACTTTTCTTTCAATATTTCTGTGGTGTTTATTTTCATTTGAACACAAACTGCTTAATTATACAAACTCGTTCACTTTTTCAACTTTTTCAACTTTCTCATCTCTTATTCTCTTCTTTCATTCATTCATGTTTTCGCTTCTTTCATAGACCATACCTTTAGTATTTCATAACTCTTTTCTTAAGGAATCATTCATTTTATTTAATTACTATAACCTGTAACTCGCATACTAATAGCGTAAGGATTGACTTGGATGTCATTATACAAGAGGCACTTGACAGATGGTTCACACATACTGAATCCACACTTATCGTTTTGCTAATCATAACTTAACCTAAATTAACCATGAATAAGTTGAATAGCGATGGTGAAGCTATACATCTCTGTCTGGCACCTATACTAATGTTAAACCAGTCAATATATGCTCCATTTATTTTGACGGAGGCACTGGAGTCCCGTGTAGAGATTGCAGTGTTCTTTGTCAATCCGCTACATTTATCATGCATAGATTTTATAGAGTTACGAAAATAGGAAAATAGGTCATTGATCAAAACTTTCCCCTCATATTTCGTAAGGAAAAACCTTTGGCAATCCTTTCAATAATAATTTTCTCATACAGTTTGTCAACAGCTCTGAGGGTACTTATAGGGTGGTACTATTCGCTAACCTACCTTCACCTTTATAGAAAGGTAAAATAACAGCTTTGCATCAATCGGCATTTATTAAAAAGCTGATACAGTAAGTTTAATTGTCACTATACTCCCGTCACCTATCAGCATCCATTGAAACCTTATGACATCCGGCAGATTACTCAGCTTTCATAGGGTATGAGTCTTTTTATAATTTCTTCCCTGCTACTTCTGTTTTCAATTTAATCATTCACACATTCAATTGCAATAACATTGTCATCTACAACTTTATTTTAACTTCCAAAAATACCTTCGAAATTATTCTGCCATCACTTTTTCAAATTATTTTGTTCACTTTGTATACATCTATTATTATTTCTAATCACATGTGTCTGGAATTGTTCTAAGCCGTTTGAACTATTTTCCAGAAAAAAATTTTAGTTTACCCGGAAATTATTAATTACTAATCTCCTGTTATAGTTATTTACTAATTTCCTAATCTCCTTTTTTATTTCATGCTTTCGTCTTTTCATATATTTCTTAGTTCTGGTTTTTTAAGCTTTATATATATTTCCAGCCTCTTTTAACTAATCTTTCAAACTGCCTGTTTTTTGTATTCTGTAGTTGGCCTTTGCAAAGAGTAAATCTTGTTATGTTTTTTTTCACCAATTATTTTCTTTATTTCGAAATTCCACTAATCACTATATTTTTTACTAACGTTTGTTTTCTTAGTCACTCCACAATTTTTTTACTTTGTATATTTATACAGATTTTGTTACATTCTAAAATTCTAACCGTTCATATTGTTTGTTTTCAACCGATTGCACAAACCAACAAGAAGTGGTCGTGCCACAATTGATATCACGATACACTCTGCATTCACAACTTGGCTTTCAACGGATCATTCAAAATTATAGTCTATCATACTTTTTTGTATTGGTCTCTCCGTTAAGTATAAAAGTGTGTCGTTATGTGGTCAAGCATAGTATTTGTCACACACGTGTTAAACTCTTGGCATAGTAGGAGAAGGCAATCAAGAGAACAAGTCTACTCAAAGATTATCAGGTAATGTCAGAATCCTCCTGGAGTAATATTTTCTTAATTTAATTCAATTTTGTAGTTTCCAATCTGGATTTCCATAAGCAGATATTAAATGGCATGTTTATATTGTTGGAGGTTATATGGGAGTAATTTATTTATAAAATACTTGTATGAAGGCATGTGTACATGTGTTCGTGATGGTATGAAAAAAATTTTGCCATTTTGCAAAATTACAAACCTAATATGTTTCGGTAGGTCATGCGAGGCGGCCGCGTGCGGTGGCGCTCCCATTCCTGGCATCTCCATCATCCACCGTAACCGAGTTTTGCGTGGGCGACGCATCAATAACGCTGCTGGTAGATAGTGCAAAAACACACTGCGTATCCATGAGGGCATCCTGAAAACAGAAAAAAGATATCCATATTTGCATGTATTGAGAGGCGCATTTTTGTGATACATTTGAGAGATCATTGCGTGGAAGGACCTACTTGAACATTGTAACGCACATAGATACAAAAATGATTAGAACTGTGATATATAGCTTCTACATTAGTGCAATGAGAGGTATGAAAAAACACAATGGTACAAAAAGAGACAGTCGAATGTAAAGAGAATAAAATGATTTCGTGATTGACGAACTTGGAAACGGATGGATATAATTAAACAAAACCTCTATTCTAATACCAGTTTATTCATGTTTCTTTGGAAAATTAAAGTACTTTAAAAAAAAAAATTGGTATTTACCTATGTGTTCTTGGTCCTCTGAAATTCCAGTTAATAATAATCACGGTGACTAAAATGCTGACAGTGTTCATAATGAATGTGAACAGCAGATACTTAGCAATGAGCGGCAGTACAAGAGAGGTTGGCGGAAGAATTTTCGAAACCAAGAGTAGAAATACGACCAGTGACAGAAGAATACTGATTCCGAGGGTGACCTGAAATTTCACGAGACGTAAGAGAAATTCCATTATTTATTTACATTAATTCCTCATAAGTAAATTATTTCAAAATTTAAAATATACCTTTTCACCAGCTTCGGCGGGCAAATAGAACACAAGGACGCAGAGGAAAGAAATGAGCACGGTCGGCAGAATCAAGTTGACGGTGTAAAACAAGGTCTTCCTTCTGATGATTATGTAAAATGTGATGTCCGTTTCGGTGGGATGGCTGCCTTCGTATATGTTGAGGTACGCGGGCACTTCGATGATGTCCCACGTGCCCGACTTCCAATAATCTGAGAGGTCGACGAAGTTTTTGTCGTTGTAAAGTGCTAACGACACCTGATCGCCGTTGAAGGTCCACGATCCGAATTTCATGATGCAAGTTTGTTGATCGAACGGAAAGTACGTCACGTCGATTGTGCAAGAACTCTGAAAGATATAAGGAACGGAATGACGTCAGTTTCGAATAAACTGTATTTAGGTGGTTTGTTATTGTTAATTTACCCTGATAAATAGCAGGCGGTACCCAAAGCACTTCTCCAGTTGGATAAATAAGTACGTTCGATTTATATCGCACCTCGTAGTTGCCGTCAGCGCTATAAAAGGGGATACATAAAAAATGAGTGCATGTAACCTGTACATACAAGTAAAGTTAAATTATTATTTTTTGAATTAGTTGCAGATGTTACGACTCAACTAAAAATCAATACGTCATGTTAGATTTTAATTGTACAGACCGCGATTGGAATCATGATTGATAGAGAGATCGCTTGATATACAAAACGAATGAATGAATTCTACATCCATCCGGATGGAATCGTGGCCATAGCTCGCTATCTATGTAACTAGATATTATTATAACTAAGATAACTATCAAAAACTGATTAAAGTTGTCACTTTTTTCTTTTAATACTACAAGAGCTCAATCAAAATCACTCAATCTAAACAGCTATGGCACTTAAACAAGTTTTACTTCAATAGATAATGTCTCGTAATCGATGAACGTAGGTAATGTACACACTTATTGAACAGCACGATGTCTGGCTTCCAGACTTTGTCAGGAGGTAGACGTAGCACTCCGATGCCGCCGTAGTCCGCCTCATCCCACACCAACTGATAGTCCATCCACACTAGTCGTAACCACACGTTCGATTTCATGATTTGATTTTTCTCGTTCTGAAATACAAAACATTTTTTTATTTCCTTTTATTTTTATTTACTATATGGATTTATTAAATAAGTTAAATTTTACAACTGATACACGAAGTGGTCTTTTTCATCTAACATGATATGATTAACGAGCAGTGTCCGAGAGGAACGATATAAATTAAAGTGAGGTGTATGTATCTAGTAGAATATGATATTCCATTGCTGAAACGGGTGCATGTAAACTGAAAGAATATAGAATAGTTTTGTATGAAATGTGTAGATACCACGTTGATCAGCTGCAGGAAGGCCAGACCGAAGCGCACGTCGACCTTCTGCGTCATGTTCTGCACCGGCCGGATGAGCTTGTTGTAGCCGCGGAACAGGTCACGCACCAACCGCTCCTCATCCTCCGAGCACCACACTGCGGCGTGTACGGGTACGTTTAAAAGCTTATATATAGATCGTGAGTCTTATTTATAAATCAAATATATGTATCAAAAATGTGAGTTCCAAATCGAACTATTCGAGAAGTGAAAGTTTAACTTCATGGTAATAGAGTATTAGTTTGATTGTTTGTGTTCTCTCCAAAAATTGAGTATATTAGGAGATAATAAGAATTATAAGTGACTGTGTCAATCACTCTATACATTTGGGCAGTGTAAAAGTTTTATTTATAATAGTTCTTCAAAATGGCTCCTGGTACCGTAAGGTCTGTTAGGAACTGATATGTGATAATTAATATCGAAAAATCCAATTCAGGTAGTTTCAATTGATGATATAAAAATTACATATGCAGTTTTAATTCCAAAAAGATATCTAAAGCAAAGAGAGCAATGATCCCGAACAAAATCTCATATAAGGGGATCATTTATGCATTTATATAAATCATTTGAGGGAAAGAATGAAATCATAGTCATAGTCAAACATCAGGCGTTAAACACTCTTACCGAAAGTTGAACTCAATTTAGCGAGAGTTTAGAAAATCAGCTGTTTAAAGTTCAACTTGTTTATCTAAATTTCATTTTATCAAGTAAATAAATTTTAATTACGAGATTTTCAAACATATATTGAAAAATATTTAATGTAGGTAATCCTTAAGGTAAAACCAGTGAATTTTTGTCACTTCTGTTGTGTACACATTACTGTCGCTAGGTCCAACTTATTTATTTTATTTTCTAGAATCTAAATGGTATGCATATTTTCCATGGAAATAAAACAAAGGTGTATATAAACAATTTTAAAGGTCGAATTCTACAAAATGATAATCGCGACTAGAGTATCAATTAATATAGGGAATTTAATTATAATTTTAAGAATTGATTGCAGAGATTGACAAAGCTGTATGTATATCTATAATCACAAAATACATGACCATCCTCGAGATCCTAGGCGCTGTGATGCTGCAGCGCGACAGATCAATAACGAGTGTTCGCGAGATAAACGAGCGTCTCCCAAACTGGCGGTATCGCAATTACGTGCAGTATACAGTACGTATGGGGAGGGTGCTTTTATGAGTTTTTAATGTAAAAAAAATTGTTTTGTCTCTACCTATCATACATTTACATGAGTCTTTAAACGTGATTGTCAAGTAATGATCACATAAAGTTGTATTTAAATTTAACGACTATTACGACTCCATTTTTTTAAAATGCAAATTATTTGTTTCTCAAAACGGTTAAAACACATCAAAATTTTGACAGGTGTATTTTATTATATATCACACGAACTAGTGACCGTAAACTAAGGTGACATCGTAATAAGAGAATTGTTTTAAATTGCAATGTAAAACAAAAAACTGGACACCCGATACGCGTACCTTGCGGCTGCAGATGCGTGAAGGCTGCAAGCAGCGCTGCGGCCAGCAGGCACACGCGCGCCCCGCCCGCCATGGCGGCGCACTGCCGCGCCCGCCCTGCGATCCACTCCGGCCGCCCGGTCGGGAGAGATTAGCGAGGACTCTTTATCGACATATCGATTAATGTTTCTTCCAAAAATATTTTAGCTTTAACTGTTTGAATAGATTTAAATATTTTTTTTCTGAGTTTTGTTTATTTATAAAGAATATTTTTAAAATTTGAAATCGCAGGTGCATCTTCATCGAATTTATCAAAAATTTACGGAGGATTAATTTTAAAGGGTGTTATTGAAGTTGGTACGATTCATAAGTATGATAAAACGAAAGCTTTTAATTAAATCTATGTATGAAGACTCAAAATAGGATTTGGTGATACATATATCTACAAACGTTATTAAATCGTATCGATGCAAAATATTCGTTGTACCCAATCCAATTATAAGAACTTACAATACTTTTTTCAAATTAACAGCGTCACGCAATTGTCTTAAAAAATAACATTAGGTATGCTAATCAGGTAAGTTTAATTTAAAAAAAAATAATAATACTAGTCTAGTTCTTTTGATGTATTATCAAAATTATTTAATGCTAAAGAAGTTCAAAGATAGAAATGAGTGTTACAGGCAGGTAACAAAAATTTTTTTTATGTGATACGTTAAATGTTTCTACTTTTCAGTAGGCTGACATCAAAGTTCTTTCGTAAACGATTTGTTTCGTTTTACTAATTTTGATACGACAGAAATATGTTCATAAACCGATAATAAAAGTATTCGACCGGTACAAAATTTTGATGACGGCTTTGCTAGTATTTTTAATTTGAGAAAAGCAGTACACTTTTATTTATTATGCAAGGCTATAAAATAGTGTATGAACATATACAGAGTCTTATCGAACAACACTATGTTCTTCTATTCTCCTTATTCCGCGAGCCTTCGCGAGCTGACTTTAAGCAAAGAACAGTAAGATAATTGCTGTGGCGGTGTCAACGTTTGCTATAATTTTCTTTTCTGAAACGATTTTATCGACAACATTGGTCTGCCCGATGCATACCTTTGAATTTCTCGGGTTTTTGGTCACAGGAAATTTATTTTGTAGCTATTATCGTTCTAAAATACATCAGGAGCTTTTTTAATATACTCACTGAAAACCAATTTTAAAACCTGTCTTCTTGCTTGAATGAAATTCGTGAGCGATCGGTATCTGCTCACGTGAAATAAATACGAGATAATAAAATAAAATATAGTACACCGATGTTGGCACGTCTAGAGCGCATGTGCAGCTATCCCACGGGATGGGGGGTACATCGACATTGATTGCCCCTTGAACCCGATCCGATGTTCAGTGTTTGGTATTCTGAGCTTGCAAATATTTCGAAATTTTTCCCTATTCTCTGTAATTTCGGTTCCTATGTAGTTACCGGAAATAGGAGTTAATTTTTTCCACGTGAATATCGTGACAGACGGTCTTATTATACGTACTTCATAATAGCGTATTGTTTTATTTACACTATTTTTATAAGATTACTTATCAAATGTCTGGGAAAAGAACATAGCACCTTAAAACCTCAGTTAGAGCTAGAGTTACTTATGTAAAATTATTTAAATGTATGTGTCTGAGGTATGTGAGGTCGTACCACGTGGAGAGTATGGCCAAAATCTTCAGAGATGAGCGCTTTTACAATAATTAAAATATATATATATATATATATATAATCATTGATTGCTAAATTGAAGTCAAGTTTCCGTAATCAAAATGGCAAATATGGAACCCTTATAGTTTCACTATGGCTGTCCGTCCGCCCGTCTGTCTGTCCATATTCAACAGGCATTTTATTGTTAAACTACAAGATGTATATTGATGAAATTCGGAGTGTAGGTGTCTTGTATACGTTGCTGTTTAGTTTGTCAGTTAAATAATAAAATTAAATTTTTAAGGGGTGGCACTCTATACATGTAACAAGGACTGAAAAAATTTTTTCAGCTAATGCCAATGTATGATAAATATTTCGAAAGGTATTTTAAAAACAAATTAAAGTTATTTAACATTTTTTTGATTAAGTGTATATTTTAGGAAATAATTGCTCTGAAAATAGCATTAATTGTATCCTCCCCTTATTATTTTCAACCGTATGACGTAAATATGTGAAAAAAATTACAAAAGTAATGCCTATTAATTTGTTTAAGTAGATTTTTTTTAATATGATCGGATATAGCGTTTTTTAGTTATTGCCGAAAAACTGCGCTTCTCAACAAAAAGACGTAAGTGTCACGAAGACACACTTTCCCAGGTGCACTTTTTCACGTCATATTTTTTTACATTTTGAGACAGTGTTAATTGTTTAATTGAGTTTTAAGCCCCCAAAATTTAATACATAATTATGTGTTTAGATAAATACATTAAAATACATCACAGTAAAGTAATTTAATAGTAATGAAATATACTTAATATTTTACTTTGTATAAAAAATTGTCTCACAATTAATTATCAAAACCTATCATATATATACTAGTCTAGTCGACAAGTTTAAAATCGTGTTATTTCTTGATAAAGGTCCTAAAAATATTTGAAATAGCTCATTGGATTCGGAATGATGTCTAGAAAAATGTATTCGAAGGATTTTACTGCACGATAAAAATTGCAAAAGTTATTAACAAATTAAGATGGAAAAAAAGGTATTTTGTTTTTTGGCAATTACTCAAAAACTATTAATACTTAAGAAATTTAAAATAGGGATTCATAAAGAGGAGACAATTCACTAAAAAGGAACCTTGACTCCCAAAACTTTATCTCTATTTTTATAATTTTAATTTAGTGCTGAAAATAGAGCCCCGAGCGGCTGATACAGCATGGTCGCGCTACCGTTCGACAGAGTCTATCACATAAAGTATTTTTTAATAGGATTAAATATCAATATTAAAATTTAAAAACATAATGGTGTCATCAGAACACTTCAAAAATTAAAGTCCTGTTGGAATAAAAAAATTTTTGTTAATTTTTCAAAAAGTTATACGATTGTTAACTAAGCAATTTTTCGTGGACTTTCATTTTTACAAAAGATGATACAAAAATGTAAATAATTGGCCTATAAATTTTTGGCTTCTTGGAGCTCTTCTTATATATATCCTTAACAAGACCACGTTATAAAAGTATCTGTGTATTTTGTTTATTATAATTATTTAAAATTAAAAAAAAATTAAAATCCTCAAAAATGTTGTTAATTTTGACGTGACAACGTCTTAAATTAGGTTGCGGCTGGGAGTCACTTATGAAAAAATGTAACGCTCGGTAACGTACGATGAGTCACCGAACGAGAGAGAGGCCGCCGAATGCCTTGCGTCTCTCTCCCACTCAACTATGATCGGTCTGCCGCGCGCGCTAGAGAGTAGTGCATAGCTTGCAAATGTATTGCAAGTTATTGTATGTATATTTGTATATAAATACGTATGTATGTAAAGGTAAAAATAAAATTTTGTTAATATGAAATTCAGTGCGAGATTCTTTGTATAAATTAATGTTTTAAATATAATTCTGTATATAAATAAATGTTTTAAATTGTTACTATTATTTCATCCTTCTTCCTACTATACGAATGAATATTCACATTAAAATGATTTTACCATTCAAAGTCGTTGTCACGTAAAACTTTCGCCCGTATACCGACTTTACAGGCAACCAAATTTT
>BGZK01002133.1:0-77390 GCA_005406025.1 Eumeta japonica | reverse complement strand
GGCGCTTATTAATATATAGGCTATTGTTTACCATGTTTAGGTTTACAGACTTCGTGCTCTAAATGTAAATACATATAGTTAGTTCATATTTATTTTATGTCTGAGTGTTCTGTACGTAGCTGAAATAAAAGCTTTGTTGTTAAAGTATCCTTTGATTGGGAAATATAGATTTATTTTTCATGTGGTATAAATAGATAACACTAACTGTTTTATTTCTAACCCTAATATATATTCACATCTCTAGACATAGACGAAGTTACGATGTTTTACGGTTGGCACTTATACGTCACAGCAAAAATCGAATGTTGCTAGTTTATACAGCCTTGTTCCACTAAATTATCCTTTTAATCAGTTCAACAATAGGCATGATGACAGTAACTAAAATGTACTATAATTATGTATTTATTCAACAATACTTGAGTGATGTATTACAAAGTACTCCTTTATATTTTAATTATGAGCGAGATTACTAATTATTTTAATAAAATAAATCTACAAAATACGGTAAATGATATATTGAACACCAATCAGAGCCAATTACGTCACCGTTGAAATCGACACTACGAGCACTGTGAAACGCGTATATCTTGTAGCTTTGGACAACTCCTGTGGCTTTAATTACCATTTCATTACGTTTGAAACAGTACCTAGTCTAAATTTAGTGTTATTAAAACGAAGGTGAAACTACGCAAGTCATGGAACAAGGATTTAGTAAGGCAAACAGTACTAATTTGCCTAGAATCCACTTGTTGATGCTGGGAGAGTTTTGGCATCAAACAAAGACTTTTGTTCAGCAGAATTTAGAAATGTCAAAACTTCCATGTAAGTAAAACATTAGATGCCTACATTAAATAATATTTTTTAAGTAATAGATCTAAAACACCATTAAATGTATTTCATATTAATATTTGAGGTTATGGTAATGAATTTATTTTTATAATGTGTCTTGTTTTATATTTATTCATTGTTTTTTATTTTAGGTCCCAGACCATCCTATGGCGATGATGCTGTAAGTTATGCAACTTAAACGCGAAGGAGACATCTGCATAGTAAAATGTAAAGTTTGTTCGAACATAAAGTCCATGCAAAGTTGTATAGCGTGACTTTAATAATGGACGAACAGGAAGAGGCAGTTAAATCAATAGAATGTCACGATTGTGTGGCTTCACAAGGAGGCTGCAAACATGCTATAGCATTTCTGATGTGGATACATCGCAGGAGTGAGGAACCATCCTGTACATCCGTCGAATGCTATTGGATGAAATCCAAACTTTCCAGGGCTGGAAGTACTCTAAAATATTTAACAGCTAGAGAAATGTCTAATGCTAAACCTATTTGCCATCAAATACAGAAGTATTTGAAAAGTTTCTAGAGGAAGGGAAGAAAAGGAGGCTTAATAGCTGCAGGATGTAATAAAATACCAAAATGACTATGTTTTGACCAAACAGAAAGTTTGTCTATGCATACATTGGTGCTGAAATATAAAGAAAGGTCCTGACAGATTTTTGGAAAAAATTGCATTGTCTGATGCTGATGTTTATAATATTGAAAAGTAACAAGAGCCCAACATGACAGTACCTTATGGCATGAGTTGAGATATGGCAGAATAACAGCTTCACGAGCATTTGAATTCAGTCGGTGCAAAACCAATGATGGCACACTGATCGCATTAATAATGGGTGGAAAACCCCTGACACATTGGCGAAACGGGGCAGAATAGAAGATCAAGGAAGAAGACAGTGAGTATAAAAATTGGAAAAATTAACAAGTGTGGTCTCATAGTTTCTAAAATGCATCCTATGATAGCAGGATTGATGGGATCTGTGAATATAGTATCATTGAAATTAAGTGTCCCACGAGTGCAAAAACTTTTAAAAAAATATGTATGTGATGGGAAACTAACGAAGTTTATGTACAGGTGCAGCTACAAATGTACTTGACAGGACTTAAAAGGCTACTATTGTGTTGCTGATAGTGACTACAGTGAAAATAAAAATGTAGAAATAGTTAGTGTTATGTATGATGAGAAATATGTATCAAATTTTCTGAATATTATTGTTTCTTCATGGAAAGATAATGTGTATCCATTATTATACAGAAGTATTTCTTAACATTTATGTAAATAAAATGCAACTTTTAAAAATATGTTTTATTTAATTAATGAATCTTGTATGTTCACTAAACCACAAGCAATGGTGATGACATCAAGCACTTTTACTAAGTTGTGGTTGACACATGCATGTGGCTTCAACATATTAAATTCCCGTAATCGTCTAATCACTCTCTCCACATGTATTCTCAGGCTTGCAATTTGTTTTGTTTCTCTGACCTCACTTTTAGACAGTTTTGCCCTAGTTGTTACACTGAGGCCGTACTAACTGCACTCCCTCTTTCCATAAATACTGTTCAACATGTTTAAACCCTCTGTCTGCCATCACATACATGCTAGGTTGTAAACACCTTATAAAGTCACATTGTTCCACCAAACATGTATCCGTTATTCTTCCTCCGTAGCCTGGTGAAATGTAATTAATCAAACCATTTGGTGTACAGGACACAAGATATTTGATGGTGTTAGCCTTTTGTATTCTGACCATGAGAGAGCTTGATGTTTCGAAGGCTTTTGCACCTCTATTTCTAGGCAATCTATGATGCAAGTCACATTGTGATATTTGTGCCTAAAAGCCATCGGTAATTTTTTTAATTAATTCATTATCTAATTTCACTAGAAATGGACGTACATAGCAATTACTGGAATATTTTTAAAATATTTTGCTTGCATAAGTCGGAGTCGAGAAAACATCAGCGAGCTCTGAATGGGTTATTTAATCTATTTTTTAAACACATAAGTATATGATTTGCAGGAATATTAGTTTTTCTTTAATTATATCAATTAGGTAGTAGCAACTTTTAGGCACACCAATATAAAATCGTGGATTTTTGTTATTTTTAGCAAAGTGTATTCCAGAATTTTTGATGCTAGTTGTTTTTATCTTCGATTAATTCTGCAGTCTGAAGTAGATTTCATCTGTTGGGATATTGTTGATGGTGATGATTCTCTATGTGTATTGGTAAATGAGATATCACTATCAGATTCTTCCTCAATTGTAAAACTTTCCTAGAATATTTCTGTATCATGGATGTAGATGGCTTGGCAGTAATGCAACTTTTAATTTTAAATGGTGATGTGGAAACAGATTGGTTAAAAGGTTTCAAAGGTGATGTCATCTGGTTTACTAAATTCACTTCTGTTTGTATGGCTTTACTCTGTATTTATATGTTATGAGTTGCTTTATCCGCTGACTTATGTGAATCTTTTGTGAAGTATTTTCTATATGAGCTTGTGAAACTGAAAGAGAAAAAACATAAATACAATACAGAATACCCACGTACATATACTCATATGCAATGCCAAGAATCGGTTACCTAACAATGACAAGTTATTCAATTTGTAGCATTGCTTTATTGATCACACAAGAAATAGATATTTTTATTCAAGAAAATGAAGAAAATTTTAATACAGATAAATATGTAGTTACCGGCCCAGAAGAGCTCTCCGACTTCCATCTGTTTTGTAGTAACAGATCTTTCTTCTAAATCTTTCTCACATTCTTTAATTAATGTCAGTCTTTGTTTTTGAGAATATATGGTCGTTTAGTAGCATTGAATGTTCGTTTTCTTCGATCTGGTTGACATTGAAATTTTGAGGGCATACATGCTGGTTTCATGCGAACCTGTGACACCGATCCCATCACATGATATTCCATATAATTCTCCATATCATTTGGTAACTGAAATATTAATAAAAAAAATCTATTAAGATAGATAACATCAGAGCAAGATGGGATCTAACCTCAAAACATATTGTTTATTATTTAATTCATACCTCTGACAAGATTATTGTACCACATACTACTTTAGAATCAACAAAACCAAATACAAACTTACGTCGAAGTGATCTTCACAAAATAAAGGTGAGCAGGCAATATCCCTGTTGCATCCCGCCTTGCAAGTTTTAGCCACTTGTCTCGTATCGTTTTCTTTGTGGAACGAATACAAATAACTTATTAGGTGTTTTTATATGTGTTATTACACTGGGGTACCGCACAACCTCTATACACTTTGAATTCATATTTAATAGCACAAAATAACTAAAGTATTCAATGAGCGTCTTATGTTTACGTTTTGGTTATTCAACCGTGACGTCAGAAGCGACGCCTTGACACTGACAAGAAGTAAACTAAAATGTCTTTAAAAATATCTAAAACTTTGATTTTAGCAGAAATATGTTACTCATTATTAATAATGTATATTTCTGAGCATTATAGTACAGTTTTTAAAAAATTGTCATCATGCCTATTGTTTGAAGCCAATGTCAATATTCTGTACACAACAGAAAAATATTTTACTTAGATGTGAGAGGTTTTGACTTCAATTCCCAATCGGTGAAGTGTAAATACATAAATGGCAGTTCGTAGCCGTGAGGGCGATGTCCGGTGTAGGCTTGTTAGCTCGCGACCCTAGTCCTCCACGGCAAATAAAATACAGATTTCCTGTTCTAAGGAAGCATCCGTTATATACGCGTCTATATATAAAAGCATACAAACGATGTCCCCATGTAAGACAGATTTTCGAAGTAAAAACTTTAATCAGCTTGGATGGGATGTAATTTAAAAGCATTCATGACCAAAACGTGACGTGATCGTGAGCATCTATTTGTTTTGTATACACATATGCGCATACGTATGTGAATATTTTGTATATATCTAAATACAATATATATTCTCCTTATTAATAGAGGTCCTCATTCCTCTTTGAAGGTTGTACATTGCCTAATACACATCTATGTACAGTTTTTTAACTACCTTGAACAAAATATTTATAATTGTAAAAGCTCGAAGTGCCAATAGATGTGAAAGGAAACTAAAACAACTGTTAGGGCCTCTTCCACCATCTCCTTTTAAACTAACATTTAACAAAAAAACACTTTTAAAATTAATTTTGCATTCGAGGTCCTCCTTTTAACGGTTGTTAGAGCTAAAAACCGTTAAAAGAAGGACGTGCAAAGTAAAATTTTATGTAAAAGGAAATGGTGGAAGAGGCCCTAAATGATTTTAATTCACAAATTACGAATAATTTAAATTTTGGTACTATAATTAATTTGAAAATCCGAAAAAAACAATGTTGTTTCATGGTTTTAAGTTTTCACTTCTATCGGTAGTCCTCAACGACTGATTCAATTTTTTTTTGTTCTGACAAAATATATTCTTATTCATAATAAAAAAAGTATTGTATGAAATTCAGAAAATATTTTTTTGGAGATATTCCTTTGAGTTAAAATGTAATTATTTATGATATAATGAAATTTTTAATGTGTCTCGAGTCAGGAACCAATTTAACCCCTAAAAAAATAATCAATATTCTTGAACAGACAAACCACAATTTTAAATTCTAATATTCAAAACTTATTCCTGAAATGTCATTGTATCGGATCAGCATGACATCTCCTTTAAAAAAAATTGTATTAAATAAAATGATTTAGATTTTCTTTTAAATTTTTATATTCTTTAATGAAGTTATAGTATTTTCTCTAAATAATATGAGACTTCTCGTATTGAAAATATTAAGAACCTAATTTAATATCGTTTTTATTTTTGTTCAAAGGTTTAAATTTCTGAGGTAATAATTGAAATATCTATAAACAAATTCTTGTTCTAAAGTTCGGTATAGGAAAAATACCCAAATTTAAAATTAAAATTTCGCATTTAATATACCGTCAAGGACATAATTTTGTTAAATGAAATACTCCTTTTTTTTATTAAGCTACCATTCGTCAAAATCTCAACTCCATCATATTTACTAAGCAATTATAGCGCGGTATTCACTTTGCTATATATCAAAACCAACAAAAGTACTCTGCACTCTTACCTAACCATTGTGAAATACAAATAAATGCTGAGTATAGACCATAGAGTATTTACCTATACAAATACATAACCTTATCCAATTAGAATATCAGAATAACGGTTCTCATAAAAAAGTGCAACAGTAAATTATTTATATTGAATTTTAGTAAGAATATCCCGTTTTATAAAACAATCGCAAATGTAATCACGACAATCACTATTTTCAAAAGACTGTTACTGTGCTTTTTGCATTTAATATCGTAAGTGCATATATTAACTCAAATAAACGTTATTTTTAACTTCCTGCTATAAAAAATTTTCATAAAATTGGAAAGTTCTGTTTTCACCCTGATTTTCGATAATACAATTTTCACCAGATATTGACATTTTGGCTTACTAGGAATCTATCTATTTTGACTACTTCTAAGGTTCTTGGTGGCTTGATGTTTGATAGCCATCAACTTTCTTTGCTTAAAAAACTGTATTGAGTTCCGCAAAACAAATCAACATCGAACAGTGAATTTGATAAATATCTTAGTTTAAAAATTAAAAAATGGCGTTTTATTTAAATAAATTTAGTTGTTGATCTTAAAGAGCTAATAACGTATTAAATTATATTTTTGAGTTCGGAGGGCTTGTAAAAGTTCTTAAGCTTGTCTTGGAGAAACTTTTAAGCTCCAACTTAATAATTTATTGCTAGGTGTATTTTTGAAGACTGAGCTTGAAAGTAGCAAAATGATTCAAGAATGACTTTTAAATCGACTGTTTTGTCAAATATTTCAGCTCAAAAAGCTTAAAGATAAATCTTTGATTATTAAAACAACTATATTTTTGAACTCGAGGAATTCAAATACTCATCGATGAATGTCATAGCTTTAGGGGAAGCTAGGGAAGTCTTAGGGATGGCCTGCAAAGTCAACAATTTTACAGATTTTTTTTTAAATCTATTGTATTCATAATGAAAGTTTAAAAAATTAATGTCTATTTCAATTCTCATGCACCAGAATAGATCAAAGTTGTAGCCACTTTTAAATATAATAGTTTTCCAAAACAACGCCAAAACTACTTACACCCCACTCGATTATGTAACTAAAAGGCTTCCTCTTGAAAACAGACTCCATTTATATCTTCATTTTAAAATTCCCAATATTTTGACGAGTTTTCGAGCTCGACTCGAGTTTTCGAGTTTTGGTGATATATAATTGTTTCAAATTAAAATCACACTATAGTCGTCAAACCATTTGTACTCACTGTTTCAAAATCATGAAACAATAATAATAAGCGACATCTACATATTAACAGGGAAAAATTTCAATTCTGTCTCATTATTCATTCTTTTGTCAGTTTAAATATTATGTATGGACAGCCAGCATGCACTTCATTAATGTCGTATGCCTTTCTGTTTGTTTCACGAGAGAGCGACGGCCAGCGATCGTTGTGCAGGTTGACTTCGAAACAAACTCCACGCCGAACAAATGGACGAGAGAAGCGCTAAACTATTTAGTGCTAAAACCTTCCTTCGCTCAAAACTGCATTTTCCGAACAATTTTAGTATGTTACGTTCCGATTCAATCGATATGTCTATTCAGAGCGATACAGCGGTTCAAGGATTCGGAGTGGTCGTGGATCAGTGATTAAGAGTGTAGGCTTCGGACTAGAAGGTGCTGGGTTCGATCTTGACCGCTGAGCAATTGACAGATGAGTTTTTAACATGAGTCAAATTGAAACTTTTGCTGTTGAAACGGATTCTTAGGTCTAAAAAAAATACTAAAATATATTTCGAGTTCATAACAACAGATCGTATCATTCATTTTGATGAGTTAGTGCCCTTGAAAATAATAATGAAAAAAACACAATAAAATTGACCCTGCTTCGGCTGTCTGAAAATATTAAAATTGAGATTTTACTGTAAATTTGTATGTATTTCACTACACGTATTGTGTTATCATGTTTTGTTTATGTCTTAATAGTACATGTCTTAATAGGACATTTTTTTGTTAATATCATGAGTTATATTATTGGATATAATTATGGTCGACCTTATGAATTGAATTAGGTGTGATATTGGTTACGTATGATGTTGATGATAGCTTTATTTATAATTAACCCAGGAATTCCCGAATTATTTTTTTCTTGTTTATCTTTAGTTTGGACTCGGAATATTGTTCAATTAAGGGTTCTTAATGACATGATTTTAGTAATAAATGGGTAATAAATTTAATAAATGGGAAGTTAGAAAAAATCATGTTTCCAAATGGACACACTAAGCGCTGACAGCAGCTAAAAAGTTGAGAAGATATAATTTATCTTGTAGGAGTTATTAGATAAAAAAACACGATTTATCGATTGTAAACATTTATTATTTTTTATGATAGTCAGAAAAACATGGTACGCAAAGGCCGACGTCACACTTCATGCATTCAGTTCGAACCGACGAACTTTTCGACTTACAATGTGGACCGACACATCGCCTCTTTTTCATACATTTTTTTACATAATGGTTTAAACCATCGAATCGCCCAGTATAAGCTAACTTGGAGGTGGATGGTCTTCCTCCGCCTTTGGCTGCTATTCCATAGGATTTAAGATAAGTTAGCACGATTTCCCTCCGGAACTCCAGTTGTGGGATTTTATCATTTTTCCTAAGTAGTTGCCAAGCATTGTGTACACGTATCTAGCATCCAAGTAATAAGGGACCAATACCATTTCTTTCCTCTAATATGTATTCTGTACATATTTATTTTCGTCCATCCTGTCACCACCATATATTTATTGTATTCACCCAAAAGAAACGGTCGTGGCACTTGAGTAGTAGCTTTATCTTTTTGGGAGTAACGTTTCACCATAGATAATGGTTGCACGTCCAAATTATTTGATGCAATAGATACTATAGAGTTATCCATCCATTTAGCCACAATCACTCTATCTTCCTTGCTAATTGCGTATTCATGGTAACCACTCTGTTTCTTTTTCATAATTTTGTTAGATGTCAGCTTCTTGCATTTCTGCAGGCGGTTTTCTCGTACCGTTCCTGTAGCACCGTATCCCTGTTGTCTGAAGTAGTTTAGGAGGTTCAAGCTGGTAAAAAGATTGTCAAAGAAGCAATGGTAAGGCATTCGCTTTTTTTCATTGGGAAATTCATCGATAAGAGTAAGAAGAGGAGCAGCACATTTTCCAAAATGGTGTTCATAAGCTGAATTAGCATTTGGAGATTTACCTTGATATACGTCAAAATTGATCAGGTATCCATCTGGGAGTACATAAGCTCCATACCTTGTAGCCAAAACGGATGGGTTTCCCTCTGATAAATTGTTTACAGGAATGCTGGCCATAATACTTTACCATAGTTTCATCAAATGATAAATTTTGTTCAGGCACAAAATACTTCATTAAATTTTCTTTTATTCTATTCATTAATGGACGCAACTTCCACATCTTGTGATTTACATCTATTTCATTATTATCGACACAATGCAGATAACGCAGTATTTCCTCGAACCTATTTCGGCGCATTGAATCGCAAATAAGTTCATTACGGGTATCTATCTCGGTGCTCCAATAAAGACGTCTGTTTGCGTTAGGCGAATACCCGCTCAAAATAAGAATAGCAAAAAAGCATCGCATTTCAGCAGCAGTGATTTTAGGATCAGGACAGTTTTTCCATAAAGCATAGCGATTTGATTGTAGAACAAACATGTCAATAATACCGTCATCAATAAAAAGCTCAAATAAATCAACAGCAGATTTTCCATTATTAGTAGAAGCAACCTCAGGAAACGGCCCCAAGAAAGGTTCTAAATCTCCATCAATCCATGTCCTAGGTTTTTTACCGCAAAGATCGTCAAAGCGAGGAACGTTTCTATTAGAAGCTTGGTATGACTGGCTAAACGTTACCTCAGCCTAAGCTGTCAACTGACGAGCATTCAAATTTTCGGTTCTTCCACTACTGTCTTCGTCACCTGAATCTTCGTCTGTCAAAACAGCGAGATCAGGAGGGGCGACGTAAATTGACTCTGGTATCGGCAGGTCTCCAGCTTTTTCCTCATCCTCAAATAAAATGTCCAAGAATTCATTTAGGGTCCCAGTTCCCCGGTACTGGTCAAAATCGAAGAATCTAAAAACAAAAACAAATTTATATAATGACATACCAAGTGCTTAGCGTGTTCATATGGACTCAGCAACATTAGGCGTATAAATATAGTGCTAAAATAAAACTAAACTATTGTTGACCTATTTCAACATATAAATACATTATTTTAGAATAATATTACACGAAAATAACATAAATAAATAAAATAATTTAAAAATTATGTTACTTACTCTCGTCTCGGGTCCATTTTTTCCGCCGTTTTTGACTTTGGTGAGAATTGAATGAATTTACCCGCGAATTTAGATTTTTAAATGACATATCAATGACATGCAAAAAAACTTTGACATTTGATAGCACAGTATGACCATTTAAATATTTCTAAACAAATAATGGTTTACCACAAAAATTATCTTAGCAGACCCATATTTTTGTGTCCATATGGACACGCTAGGCATTACTGCGTTAATTAGGTGAGATGTGAGACATCGCTTTATTTAACTATTTATATAGGTATAATTTTTATAGTCTTAGTCAAAAATTATCCCTATATATATAGGTATAAATTTTGACTTGTTTAATTTGAATAATTGATATTCGTTGGTAGGTGATATGATTTTATTTGATTGTTTTATTTTAATTAGATTATTTCAATTTATGACGTGAATTGATATCGTTTGTGTATTATATTTGTAAGTTTAATTATGTAGCATATATACGTGTTTTCCATAGTAATAACAAATCGCAATACGTGCGATTTGCGTTAGCGTCTGAAGGCGAAAAAAAGAAAAGCGGCATTTGTCCCTACAAAAACAATTGGAGGGAAAAAAATACAACCCGGCGTGGTAGGATGCGCCGACGCTGACCCGGGCGAGGGGGCAAGTAGTCTATTTTAGTATACGAGGAAGTGGAGCCGGATAGCCAGAAACAACCGCCCCCGGCAGGCCGCGATCGATGCTGATCTATTCTCGATCGCAGGTAAATCACAGTTTTGTGAGCTTCTACTAACTGTATGTCCGTACGAGTATCAGTTTCAGCGAAGCGGCTTCAGTAATCCAGCGAAACAGCCATGGACCGTAGCTAACACGAAAGCAACTACTATTAAAGTTTATTGTTATTTTATATTTCGTGTTTACGGGTTCCCTAATAAATATTTATCTTTTGGGTTAAAAGATAATTATTTAACTAACTAACTAGGTTGGCAGTTCATTCGACGGAATGAGCACTGGTTCCCGGGAGTTGTCCTTAATTTACAAATAAAGTTTATAAACCAAGATATTTCATTTCTCCTTTTACATTTGATATATCTCAATGATATCATATTTAAAAGTAGCGGAGGTAGATGAACAGGTCTGATACGTATCAGAACTGTTCGTCGAGGGTTACAAGAGTTACTAACTGGGCTTCCATCTTCAAGAAGATCGGATCAAACTCCTGGGTCCTTCGCAAATTGAACTCCGATCTCGACAGGTGGTTCTGATATAAATAAAAAAATTAAGCATTGTAATAGAGTCACGCTATAAATAATTAACTAAAATAAGTCTAGTTTAAATGTAGAAAATCTTGCACAACACAATAATGACAAATATGTTTTCAATTCTCATTTATAAGATTTCACTACTAACATTTTATTCAATTTATTTCCTTTCCTTAATTTAATTATATTGTGTATTATTTCATTTCACTGTGTATTGCATAAAATGTATTACTTGCCCATTGCATTTTAATTGTAAGTTGTAATTTATTTAAAGGTATTTATCAAAGCAGTCTTTCAATTCGTATGTAAACGTACCAAAGCGCTTTAACGCACGTACGCAATTTGATAGTAGGTAAATTTGACTTATTTTATTGAGATTGATATTTATGGGATATTATTTTTCTCATTTGGGACTTCAATTAGTATCTATTGATACTTTTATGGTATAGTGTTTGATTGAACTACAATAGACATTGTCTTATAAGTACTTAGCTTTTAGGTTGATAGCCATAATCCCAAAAACGATTGTCGTGTGGTTGCGATGCTTAAGAAGTCTCCAGTACTAAACTTTTCTTTATATTGTCAATGTGACCGAAACTCTAAAAAACTCAGAGAATTAAATATTTTCTTACTTTGTAATTCGTATTAAGTATATAAATTTTATTTGTTTATATTTTTCTATCATTTGGATTGGGAAGGCTTCACTGAGCCAAATAACAATATTCACTTGGCTGTTCAAAAATATATCGCTTGAATTCTAAAACTCAACAGAAAACTAGACTGCTATCGCACTAATACCTAAGGGTCTCGCAATGGCAGACTGGGACTAGGGAAATGTCCTGCCGCTGTAAGCGCGGAAAGGGAGCAAACAGCTCTATTTTTTTCGTAGAACGTGAAAAGTACGCAATACGAAACATCAGCCTGTGAAGTTTAGCGACAATCCTATAAAACCTAAGTTCAGATCGTGAATCCTGGGAGAGTCGAACATCTGTTCCCGATTAAAAGCCAGACTGTTTCGCACTACATAATTTTAGTAAGTTTATTGACTAGACGATCACACGTACTAAAAGCACACATGTATAATAAAACAGTAGATATACATGTAGGCCCTTATAAGGTTCCGTTTCACTATGTGTCTCGGAGAGCATGCCGATGAAAAGGGCATTGGATTTTCGGTTCTGATCATTACGTTACATCGATGATAACGGTTTTTAGTAGTTGAGCTCAACCGGCCCAGTAATAGATTATACTTTTACTGGGCGGCCCGGAGAGCCAAGTCTAAGTTAGTAGGTGTGAATTAAAGAATGTTTCTCTCCTAAAATGATAAAACTTTATCATAATCGTAGTATTTGTTAATCGATATATCTCATAATTTGCTAATCTTTCACGTGAGATTCTGATTCTGATATATTTTATTATATTCTAAAATATATCAAAGACCTCGGACTGATAAGAGCTGTAAAATATAAAATATTCATAAATCCCCGACTATTAACTCTTGGCTATTGTTCTATTGCAAATATTTGGATAGTTTTTCATCTTGAAAAGGAGTCGGTCTAAATAAGGCTTATCTTACAAACCCATCCAGTAAAACTATTTCACTAATAAAACATGTTACGTATGTTTTATAAACAACACATTACGCATAAAATTGTCAGGTTGTTTTAATAATGAATTTGTAATAGGCCCGTTTTTAGTTATCAATTATTCTTATTTAATCGTTATTTCAATATAATATTTGAATAACTATTAAATATATTGCTTTTGTATTTTACAAGATCAGAAAAAAAATTGATCTCTCATTAAATTTCTGAAGTATAGTCAGATGAAAATTTACTTTATATGTCGCTCTACAGTGGTAAGTACTTTGTATTCTAACTTTCAATAAAAGTCAGGAAACATATTGAACAATATTAACCGTAATAGGTAATGGCTTAAAATTAACAATGAATATATATCACTATGACATATATTGTAACAAGTAATATAATCCAAGGGTAAAGAATTAACGTAGATCCCTTAGTAAGAACCGTAGTTTTATTATTTTTTGATTTGTTCCTATATCCTAAGAACGGTTAATTCATACAAGTACCAAATTTAGTGTAGTTACGATCCTAGTTCAAAACTAAAACAACAGTAATGACAAACAACCAAGAGTACATGAAGATCACGTTATCGATCCCGAATTGAACAAAATGAAACAATATTTTTCGTCGAAATACATTACACAAGTGTATGTGGTACGAAGCCCCTCGGCATACGAGTTTGGCTCGCACTTGGCCGCTTAAGTTTCCGCCTCTCTGTTCGAAAAGCAGAATAGGCTTGGAACTAACAGAATGAATTTCGAAGATATTACCAGCAATCATAGCGAATACTTATAAACGAAACCACCGGCCGATAAACTTTGCTATAATGATTGATCAATGCCACAAAAGCACGAACTTAATGTAAAGATCATGTCAAATAGTGATGTCTGGTCTCTGCCCGTTTCACAAACGTAGGAAAACTTATTTTTTAGTAATAATATCATCATATTGCGAGAATTACATACAGGAATAAATATGAAACTATGTTATCTGTTCATTCTTTTTCTAAACAACCTTTCTGTTTTGTTACTTACAACGAATACTCGTGGAAGATGATACCAAATTCTTACGAGTAAATTTCGAATTCCCGGCATTGCGTCGCTGCAATTTAAACTGTGGAATGACGTCTACCGAATTCGTGCAGTGCAATATACGCTGTGCATCACGCGCGCTGCAAGCTCGGCTGAATGATGCCTTAATATCCGTTTCGGGACGGAATCGCTATAAGTTATGCTCCAAGATGCGCCATCACATGCGTTCCTAAACATCGAACTGAACTTGAAGGTATATATTTAGATTGTGAACTTTGGGTACTTGTTGGTTTTAAGTCTTAAGTTTGACGCGAATTGTAAATAAAAATGGCCTATTTCGCTAGATGCAGTACAACACAAAACTATTTTTAAAATACGCAAAATTAAAATTAGGTACATGGTAACTGACGTATGATGAAGGAAACTTTTATACTGGCCATGTTAAATGTTAATACGACACATACACACACTTCGAATATACGGTCCCGATCTTCACATATGAAGTATTAGGTTTCTGAATATCTGTTAACCCTTAATCAAATAAAGGTAAATATATTCCCACTTAAAATTTTAAGCCATAAATTTTAAATAAAGCGCGGCAATGTTTATCTAAAACGCACTGACGTTTGTCTTTGAATTATACTCTATGATCAGTAAATCCCGGCTTTTACTCTTGACCGAATGATACAATTATTAACGTTCAAAAGAGCCATTTAGTGATTTGCAGCGAAAAGTTTCAAGTTTTGAGTGATTGGTGCGTGTTTTATTGAATATTTCTGTAAAAATTCTGGTAAGTAGTACTTTATTTTTTGGCTATTTGTCTAACATATAACAGTGATATTGTAATGATTAATACTAGTATTTTATAAATATTTACAGTTTTAGCCAGATTTAAAGTTGGTGGGAAATATATTCCCTTTATCCATGTGTGATCACAACTAAATAACCTGATATTTTATTATTTATTACTTTTACAGATTCTACGTAATTATGGCGCAAAACGTCCCATAAATGAACAGGAAATATTAAGGCTTATTGAATTGGACGATTTATCAGAATGTGATTCAGACGAAGGCGGTGAATTTGCCTCTCACATTAGCACTCCTTCTGATTCTTATTTGACATTACCGGATGACGTACTTGTAGAAAAACGTCTTGAGGAAATTTTGGTATAGATAATGAGCTTCATGAGGATTCACCCCAGATACCGGGTATGACAACGAGGGATCTTTGTACGATGATTTGCAACCGATTTTTTCTGAAATTGATCAATTGGATGACCAATTTCCTTCTTCAACTCCTGAACAGTCAACAACTCCTTTACAATCATCATCTACTGTGCAATCATCAATTCTAGCTTCACGCCCGTCTACTTCACACGATATTGTATTCCAGCGAAACGCACGCAGTACTAATAATAATGCTAAACCAAGATCTTGGAAAATGTTAAGAAAAGTCCCTAAAATTCCAAATTTTGACAAAAAAATAACTTGTAACTCAGATTATACACATAAAACACAACCAGTCGAAATGTTTGACAATTTTTTTCCTGTTTATATTGTCAACAATATAGTGGAACAAACAAATTTATATGCACATCAAAATAATTGTAAAAACTGGACTGATGTGACCAGTAGTGAGATAAGAGCGTACTTAGGAGTCCTCATTATGATGGGGCTTAACCCTCTGCCCGACGTAGAGCTCTATTGGTCTAGTGATCCTTTTTACAATAATTCTGAAATGACTAAAGCATTCCCCATTGTTCGTTTTAAAAAAATTTCTGAAAATCTGCACCTCAACGATAATGAAAAAGTACCAACTAGAGAGTCCCAAAATTTCGACAAATTGTATAAAGTCAGGCCCCTTATCGATAGTCTAAATATTATATTTCAGAAAGAAACAGCAAATTCAAGTATACAATCTATAGATGAGTGTATGGTTAAATTTAAAGGCAGAAGTTCTCTAAAACAGTATATGCCTAAAAAACCCATTAAGAGAGGCTTCAAAGTTTGGGCAAGGTGCGATGCAAAGTCTGGTTATTTATATCAATTTGAAATATATACTGGCAAAGGTGACAGTATGGAGAATGAAGGTCTGGGATACAATGTTGTTTCTAAATTATGCCAAAATGTTCCTCGGAACTCCCTCGTTGCGTTCGATAATTTTTTCACCGGTTGCAATCTTTAGAAAGTTTATATGAGAAAGGTATATATTCCGTTGGCACAGTCAGAATTAATCGTAAAGGTCTTCCAGATATATTTAAAAAGCAACCCAAAATTTACGATTACTAAAACATGAATTTGCAGCTGTAACAGCATCTCCAATAACTGCAATAAAATGGCTAGATACTCGCGAAGTAACTGTACTCACAACAGCTCACCAGCCTCGAGATACTACATTTGTGAAGAGGACACAGAAAAATGGTTCTCGACAAGAGGTATTGTGCCCGAAAGCCATAGCAGATTACACACTGAGTATGGGAGGGTGGACAGGTTTGACCATTTCAGATCTTCTTACCCTATCAATAGAAAATCGAGAAAATTTTGGATGCGTCTCTTTCTGTTTATGTTGGACTCAGCCATAATAAACTCTTATATTACATACACAACTATTCACAACATATTAGTTCATTCTCATAGAGACTTCAGATTAAGATTAGCCCGTGGCCTCATAAATAATTATTCCTGCAGAAAAGCAAGACCTACAATATTTAAAAATAAAAAAGGTGGTAACTTTGGGGTGCCAGACGAAATACGTCTTCGTAATGTTGGAGTTCATTTCCCGGATCAGGACACAACATATAAGAGATGCAGGTTTTGTAGCACTAAAATAAAGAGAAGAGAAGTAATATAAAGTGTAGTGAATGTGGTGTTACTCTATGTGTAAAAACGTGTTTCAAAAATTTTCATGCCGCAGAAGCGCAAGAAAACTAAATAACTTTTTCATATTTTTTAAGAAATAAAAGATAGTATTCGCTACTTAATTGTTTTTTTATCGATTAATAAAAATTACAAATTAATCAAATTACCCATTACCTAGATAGTAATTAGTTTTATTCATTTCATGTTGGTCTGGAGTAAAATATAATTTTTCCTACCTCTACCTATGCATAGGGCTATTAAAATCAATAAAACTCTATAAAGTAACTTGTGGTTTATTGTATTATGTGAAGGTGTGTATGTATGTATTATCAAAATAAACATAAAATAAATAATAGATATATGCGAAAACATAGCTACTCATTTACTGGTTCTCTTTACAGATAATGGGAAATATATTCCCACCAAGCGCTTGCTGAATCTGGATAATGGGAATATATTTCCCACCATAAAAAAAAGCCTTTTCCAAAATAGAAAAACTAATTTTTTTTTAACAATATAATTTAGAAGACCAATCCTCGGTCCAATTCAAGTTCAGATTGTCACTAATACATAAGATGCCCCGCGTTTGTTTAAGGGTTAAGCTTCCCACGATGACTGACATTCGTTAAGCTTGCAACAACAAATCGTGATGCTATTTAAACGTCTTATATGCTAACTCTCGTTAAAAAACTGATAGTAGATAACGTGAGGTATAGTATGGAACATAAAAATGAAATAAACACCACCTGTATTGATCAATGAAACTGCAACATTTCAGTGAAAATTATTTTTGCAGTAAGCATACCTAATTTTTTACTTCTTTTTGAATTTTATTTATCAATTCCATTTAATTCAAATGTATTTTATGTATAAAACTTGCCCACTTTTATATATAAAATTTACTGATATATTGTAATAAAGGCTCGGAATTATTCTAAAACGTCGTGTATAAATGTAACTACAGACGATAATGCAAGTCTACTGAATGAAGAATTTCATATAAAAGAACGCTGGAAGAATTATTTTGAAAGTGTTTTTTTTCGTATGAGGATAAAATTGCAGATGCCAATGTTACGGCAACTAATCATGAAAATGAAAATGAAATTATGATTGATAAAATTATTAATGCAGTAAAACATATTTAAGTTGGAAAATCTGCTGGCTTGATAGAGTTTCGTCAGTGATGCTAAGAAACGGCGGGGGGTATAGTCACAAGCCTACTCTACCAACTTTTTAATAAATGCTAGAAATTCGTAAGGGTACGTAGTAACTGGTGCAAAGCTGTCATTGTGCTCTTTTATAAGGAGGAAAAGACTCACATCAGGCTTACACAAATTAACACCTTATAAGCCTCCTCAGCATTGTTGGTAAACTGTATGCGAAAATCATCATTGAAAGGGTTGTAAATGAGTCTGAAAATAAGATTTGGGATGTACAAGCTGGATTTTAAAGGAGAGAGGGGGTAGGAATAAAATTTTGTCTTTGTGATACAGCATAAAAAAGTTTTTTGGCCAAATGACAAATGGAGTTCCATATTTTCGTAGATCTGTAAAAAATTAATGACAGAGTAAATAGAAATAATCTATGGAAAATCCTATCCATGTTCGGTTTGAATGAGGAATTGCACTGGAGCACTGCAATCTTTATACAGAGGCTCCAGTGCCTCCATCAAAATGAATGGGACATACGCGGACTAGTTTAACATTGGCAGGGATGTCAGACAGAGATGTGTATCTTCACCGTGACTGTTCAATCTTTTCATGGATAACTGTCTACACGATATGAAAGAGTATGAAAGTAGACTCGGAATGGATGAGCTGTCTGTCAAATGTCCACTGTAGCCAAGTAATTCTTGGGCCATCGGCGTGCGAGCTTCAGGACATGGTAACGAAAATGAATGATTGTGTTAGGTGATGGTCTTTGAAAGAAGTGAAACTACGATATATATCGCATTCTAACAGCATTTTAACAAAGTACTGAAACATACAAATTCTTTCACTTGTTCGACTCTTTCGTATATTTGGATAGTCTGTTTTCAAAATATGGTAAACTTGACAGAGATATTAAAAGGAGAGCGAATGTGAAAAATAAAGGGAATGGGGCCTTGCTTAATATTATGAATAATCAAAGTGTCTTAAGGCAAGCACGGAGTGGCTATTCATAATGGGGTCCTGACCACTATCTTATGTATTTTAGTGAAACTCGGGTATGGCAGAAAAAATATAAAATTAGAGTCAATGTAGTGAAGGTGCAATCTCTGCGTATTATGTGTGGAGTGTCTTTAAAAGACAGAATATGGAGAAACAGTGATGTCAAAGAGCAGTGTGATTTGAAAGAAGAGGTAATGATTAGAGTAGAAAAAAGAATTTTACAGTAGTTTGGCCATCTGTAAAGTATGAATGAAAGTAGACTGACAAAAAAAATCTATGAAGCGAATGTGTGTGACGGAAAGGTCGGCGAGGGTCGCCCTAGAAAATCTTATGCCGACGAAATTGGTGGCATATTAAAAAAGGGCCAAATTTTCAGCATTCGAAATCGACGGAGCTGGCATGAAAATATTGATGGATGTCACCAAAACACGAGTGATATGAGATTTGCTTAATTATAATGCTTCATGTCACTAAAATGCCAATAATTCTATGTACGTCTAAAAACACCAATTTTTTGTATAAGTTTACTAATGATGATGAAAAATATTTTATTCAATTCGGCTTAAATAACATCAAATGATGTTATGCAATTCAAAAATAGAACATTTCAATATGTCTCTTCTATATTGAGAAGAAAAATAATGAATAAAAATTGTCCGTCTAAGCAGCCTGCGCTTACGGATCAAAAGAGAGAGCTCGTAAATTTAAGCACTACAACGAAATTCAATATGTAAATAGCTGATACACGAGGGCGAAATAAAGGCGGGCAGAAACAAAGATATGTTAATGAAATGTTCCGAATTCCGAGTTGTATCAATACGCTCTTTGAATCTTGATACGGCACGGGCGCCTGTAGACTACACGCAGTACTCACGCGCGGATAACGCTTTTGTTAAAGAATGAGAGAAATATACGAGCACCGAACATACAACGTATCGTTTCAAGTTTTTGAGACGAGCTTCTTCTCTTCGAACGACAACAACACCCTAATCATTCCCCCGGGGTTGCGTGTGCCTGTGGATGGCGTTCATCATATACTTTGTAATGGCGCGCATGCACGTCTATAAAAAAAACATCATAAGTAGATTTCGAAACATGAAATTATGTTTTTAATGTATGTACGTGGGTGGGTCACGGTCGGCTTAAGTAAATAAAATAGCGATTAAAAATTCCACTCAATCTTAAGGTGTGATTGCCGTCTATGAATTCTGCAATGTTAAGTGTTTTATTCTTGATTTAAATATGTTAGTAGTTTCCTTAACTTAAGCTTTAATAACTCATTCGAGGTTACAGGGTTTTAACACTATTAAAAGTGGATATGGAATAACACTACAGTGTGTATTATTCCATGTCCACTTCACGAAAATTTACTCCACTTTACAATATATGGCGAAAAGTAAATATACGTAAAGAAGGTTGTGTTATGTTACACCATTTCTTTTGACAATTAAGAAATGCAATCTTTGAGGTTGATATTCCAAAATCATTCACAACGAGCAATCCAAAATTATACGCACAAGGTACAACAAAGTAAAATTTTCTCTTATTAAAACCGTAAAAAATGAACTATTCCACGTAAACGCACGTACGTACAATTCTGCGCATGGGCCTATAGACTAGTTTTTAGTTTACTTCATATTATATCACATGCTCTGTGCCACGAAGAGCGTTTCCAGGCGTTTACGTCGCATCGGTGACATAACGGTTGCCTGCTGTCTCCGACTCTCTCGTCCACGAACCCTTCAATCCGAAATAAAAAGATGTTGGTAGGGCTGATGGAGTCTTGACCTTCAACAGTGAAATGACTTCGACATGATATAACATTCGGATGAACTGACTCTTCTGCTTAGCAGGAGTGTGTCCATAACACGGACTAATATTGTTGTACTTGCTTTTCAGTTGTATATTTGGTCACTTTTTAATATTTTTTTTAATCTATTAAAAATATGTAGAGACTATGTAATGAAAGACCTACGTACTTATGTGTGTACGATGCAGAACGCTTTGAAATGAAGACGTGAATGTGAATGCTGTACGTATTTTTACGTGCTTTAATTTAAATTAAACTGAGACTATCTTTGGGTCAAATTTTTGCAACTAAATTTTAACCAATTTCACTTGACTTATAGAGCTGAGATTTTACAAACAGGCTCAGCGTTGATGATAATACAATCTAGCGTATTCAATTACATGTATTTTAAATAGCTACCGGTATAAGACAAAAGATATATATTTTTTTATTTACAATTTATATGGATATAAAATAAAGGAGTTTATCACACAGTATACTTGATATCATGCTAATTTTAATATGGCGGATGCCATGTCCCAAGGTGGTGTATGGCCTAAGATAGCAAACTAAAAGCCTTTTCCATGATCTACTTTTAAAGTGATATTTAGCAAAAAGTATATTGGGTTCCACGTTCTCCTTTTAACGGTTGTTCGAGCTAAAACCCGTTAAAAGGAAGCCGTGAAACGCAAATTTTATTTTAAAAGCGTCTTTTTGTAAAAAATCGTTTTAAAAGAAATATGTTCGAAAAAGCATTAAGTTTTTTTATTATTGTCTTTACACGGTAATATAAGAAAGGGTGTGATAAGCAAAATCACCTAAACTAGCTTTTCTAGTTCTTTATTCGTTTTAGTATACAAATCGAATATGAACTTGTATCTAGCAGAATATTTTCTTTACATTATTTCTTATGTAATATAAATATTGTTTATCCACCGTCCCTCAGAACATGCCTTGAGGGTATCATTATCATATAAATTTCTCAATTTATTCCAGAAAATTCGTAGCGCTCCTCGGCCCGCATTGATTCGAGTATCGGCGCAAAGTGATATTATCACTGTACATTTACTTTCCGAATCTGGTATTGTTCTTTTTTGAATGTTATGATGTTCTTTTGTACTGCGGTCGGCTTGGCGCGAAAGTTTCCCCCGATAAGTTAAATATTCATATTTTACTCGTGAAAAGTAGGAAATGGACCGACGCTTATTTTGATCCTTAAAGAATCATTTCGTACGATTATGTCACGTTAGTGGAGAGAAAGGGGTATTTATAAACACTTCTTCATCTTCTCAAACGCAAAATTATTGAAAACCCTTTTCTCATATTCTCCACTATCTTTCCGCCCGCGGCTTCGTTCACATGGACATAATAATATAATAATAATAATATCTTCGGACATATATACACAGCACCATCTGGTCCCAAACTAAGCAACGAGGCTCGTTCTATGGGTACCAGACAATTGATATACTCTCGCCGTCAACCCTGATCTCTTTCCACTCCCAATTGTGGTTCCGACATTGTTATTGATTTCGATCTCAGAAACGCTTTTGATTCCAATCGCGATCGGACACTCGATTTTGGTTTCTGTCCCTCTTTCGATTCCGATACCGCTCACGTTTCCGATTCATTCAAAACCAGAAAAAATGCTAGCGTCGAACTAAAATATTACTTTGGGTAGTGTATAGATTCTAAGTGCAAAATAATTTTTATAATTTACACAATAATCCACTCCTCCCCCATCTTTTTTTTTTGACATCCGATTCAAATGAATTATAGCGTATATTGAACTCCAAGGCAAACTTTGTTTATTCGTGAAAACTACATTCAAATCCGTTCAGTGATTTCAAAGATGTGCGCAAACAGACAGAAATACAAACAAAAAAATGGCTTTTTCCTCTTATTCTACCTGTCTTTAATCGTCTCCTCTTCATTTTTCATACACAGCTTCAATTTACAGAGACACACACTTCTACTATTGAAAACGCAATAGTAATAAATAAAAATGCCAACATTTTGTAAAAATAATAGTTAAAATTGCATATTATTATAAGTATATTTGATTCGTATTATTAAGATGTTAAGTCTGAAACTGCATACCCAAGGCCGCCTGATCAGTATGAGCCGTAAAATTTTCCTGCAATTACATCTTTTCAATTACGATACAGTACATTCAGATTGTTTATGACGATATCATATGAGATAATCAAAAACAACGATACGAAAAATTTCGCTTGTCGTCGATTATTTCCTTCAAGTGATACATTGAATAAGCCGATATACTCGCATTCAATAAACTGCTCATTCAATTAACGGCACATTAGCGCCGCCGTCGCCTGCTTTCGGCGAAAGCCGGCGGCGTTCTGAAATATGGGCAAAAGGAAAGCTTTCCGCTCATTTATTAGGGCAGGTGAGCCCCGCTTAAGTGGATGTTGGCCTACAAAGCGTCGCGGACGTTGATTGATCGCCATTCACATGTCGCTCGTCAATAAGCCCACTGTTCTGACCGAATTTTTTACATGCGAAGGGGAAATAAGCTTATGGATTATACCTAACGGAACTGATGAATTGGCTGTCTGCGAGGAGCCGAGCCGAACGGAGCGTCGAACGAGTTGGCTAATACTTTTTTTTTCGGAAAGGTGGATAGACGTGGCTCCGGCTAAGATTTAAGAAAAATCGACTTCCCCGCTGATCGCGGAATAATACACCGCGCAATGACTCTTCGTTTTGGATATCCAGAACGCACTTTAACAATCGACATGATAGCATTAACGCGTTTATATATACGGTAACTGCTTAATTAAATAATAGGTTTATCTTAAAAAACCTTTTTCATTAATCTGTATAAAATTATTAATTACATAAAAAATAACTGTTTTCAAAGCAGTGTAGTTTTATAGGCTGGTTTTCTTTCTGAAACAATAAAATAAATTCATACAGACATAATTCAATACGTAGCGTCACCTTCAAAAGCATATAAAAATATTCTCATCTCAAAAACTATGAATCGGTGCCACATTTCGTTCCGTTTGTTGAAATGTTCACCAAAACTGTTTTAATTGTCAATTCATATACACATTAATGAATTCAAGTTATTATAAAAACATAGCAAGCCCTTTGTCAGATCCTTACTCCAAAATAAATTACATTAATAGGACAACGCGCTTCAAAGTACTCTAAAATAAACACACTCCGTAACTACTAAATTCACTTAGCTCGCATAAATCTACATAAGTGATCAGATTATGCGCTCACAGCACTGCATAACATTTCAAAATAAATTTCGAGACAGTCTTAAAATGGCATGTGTATTTAAATCGTTCATATTATATTTTAGTATACAATGTAGCTATTAATATACAAGAAAAATTTGGAAAAACTTGATAACAATTATGCTTGTACATTTTAACAAATCATGTAATTTTAATAGTTTAAATTATCATTCATAAAGAATCAGTCAGTTTCGTCGATATGTCTTTATTCCTGTGGAGGTTGGTAAAAAGTACATAAGAGTGATGTCCTTAAATGTCGGCGACGCACGTCACTCCAAAAAACCATTGTACGTTTTATTATATAAAGCGCAAAGTACTTTTTAGCATATAAGATATATGCGATTTATGTAACGTGCAATAAGATATAATTAAATGAAAAGAAATTTTTATAAGTTATTCAAATTAAGAATGGCATTTTGTACCTTTTATTTTCTGAAGAGTGCAACAGCTGTCACACAAGACGTGAATGCATAGCACTCTATATGACTCTATACATATACAACAATATAGAAAGAATATGATAGGATCATTGTAAATATTATTAAAATAGTCATTTATAAGAGAATTTTAACGTTTAAGATTATTTATGTTAAATTAACATTATTTTTTTGGGAATTGTATTTTAATTGTCAATATATATATATACCACAATGTAAGGGTTTATTTTAACAAATTCGTAATAGGTAACGCCCACAAAGACCTAGCATGCAACACCTCCGAATTGCGCCACTCCATCACAGCAGATGTATACCGACAAGTGGCGCAAAACGTTCATTCACGTCGACGATCCACTAGAGTTAACACGTAGTAAGAACCCTTCCTCTGGACTTCTAGGAACCACTGCACTACCTGCATTTTGTGCATGCCTGTACTCGTAATCGAGCTTTTCTATTATTTAAATATTATATTTCAATTTATTATGTGGTCTTAATATGGTTCTATTTCAAATTTTGGATTGGGGTGTTCCAATAACTAACATTGTAACATCATACCCTTTTTTTTTAAACGATTCAAAAACAAAAATTATAGACATACCAATACAATGAGCAATATTTAATTGTATTCAAGACATGAAATTTAGAACGAGTGACCCTCTCTTGTAGTAACCTCTGGCATATAATTGAATTTCATTTTGTAGTTATATTATTCCTAATAATTAATCAATTATAAACGTAATGGCCGCCACCCAACAACAAGTGTCGAGAACATATATAAAAGTGATCAGGCAATATTTTGCAACAATAGGTAGATCAATATTCGAATTTATTAATGTTCACAATTAAATTTCAAGTCACTCTGATCAATGTGACACGCTTTCATTGCGTAGAGAGATGACAAAGATAGTATCAATAATTTGTTTATTTCTCTCTATGAAGAGGCAGTATGTTGATAAGAGTACGTCTTACAATTAAGTGGTTACTGGTTATCCTATAATTGTGATAGACTGTAAGTTGGGTACTAAACTGACCTAAGTTGTGTACAGAGTGCCTGTTTAATAGATCACCAGGATCTCACCTCTTCTCGTGCACTTGAGAAACGTAATGAAAAGAAGATAAACTGTTGGCCAGATGCTTAAGGCGTGTGTATGATTTACAACAATATTTTTGATAATGCATTCTTATACCTATAAATAGTTATTGTTTGTTACAAATGTCACAACAAATTAGTTATTTCAGGTGCCTCTATAACATTAAGACATATCTTTTTAAAGAACGATGACGAATATCTTTCACCAGCATTTTTGAGAAGCATTCACATCTACAAATAGTCATTAAATAATGCAAGTATTTATTACAACAATTTCAGATGTTACAACAAAGTTATGACATATTTAACAATGAATATCAACCGCAGTTGCAGTGGAGGCGTAGGCGGTATTGGTGTGATAGAATGTGTTTGAAGGGATAGAAAAATAACCTCATTTGTACGAAAAATTCAGAACCTGACTTACATTACTGATCGGGGTACACTTCCCTCGTGTATTTTTGCGTGGTCTCCTATGTGAGGTGATGGAACTTCGGCGGTGGGCAGTACAGACGAATAGATTTCTTTTATAAAAATGCAATGAGCAAAAGCTACCTTAGGAGTTCGACGCTGAGCACTTGGTACCGACGTCTGTGCATCAAAACATCAGTGATGCATTCTTGCTGGAGTGTTAAAAGCATCTTAAAACCACACTAGACACGTACCATTTATTATGATAATGCATTCCCATATGCGTCTCTAATCAGAAAAAGAATACTCGCAAACTTACAAAATTTACAAAATTATTTTTGACGTGTCAGTTTATTAATGACAAGTCGATCTAATATAGGATTGAATGATATTTAAAATAGCCAAAATTTTCAATTTTTTTTTAAGCTATTGCATAGCTTTTATCGCGGGCCTTGAGCGTGGAGACCGAATCCAGAAATTCCGTAACGAAAATAACCTAACACCCCCCACTCCGACCGGCACAGCGGTGATACTTTTTACTTTTGCCATCTATCGATGAATAGCAGAAGTTTTAATGACTTTTTTGAAATATCACGCTTGTCTTTTTAGTTCAGCAACTCGCCTCTAGGTGGCATTGGTTGTATCGGCGTTACTGCGCATGCGTAATCCCCCTCTTCGCCCCGCAATCTGGTGACTCATGCCTGCTTAGAGTTTCGGCGTTAGGGCACCTCCTCAAAAAAATACTGCATAAATAAAATATATAAATAATTATAATTGCATAAGTTGATAAAAAATACTATGCAATAGCTTTACCGCGGCAGTTCCTGAGTGTTTTAAACATTCTTCAGTCAAATCGAGTTATAATTAAAAAATCTCTGTTAATTTTAATCAAAGTGAATATGATATTACTTCAGGAAAAGTCTTTACATTACCAATTTACGAGCAAATTTTAAATTATTTAATAAACCCCGATATTTAATTATTTTGAGATGTTACAACATATTATTGATCGAATAATAAGTAAAGCCTAAATGAAAGCTTATTTTCCAAATGTTTCATCTTACATAGAACCGATAAGCAAATTTATTTTCAAATCATAAATCATCGCGAAATATAAATTGGAATCAACTCGAAAGTTGAATAATTTATATTCCCCAGTCGAAACGAAAGAAATATTAATTATATTCAAAGGCCGGTCGCCGGGCTGCAATAAAATCATCAGAAGGGGTGGAAAAAAAAATGAAAACGAAAAGGGTCCCTATTTTAGCAACAATATAAACCCCGGCGTATCAATAAGGGAAAGGGTTGTTTACGTTACTACCCCAACCTTCTGCGCCGGTGGGCTAATAAGAAAGTTGTTCGTTACCTAACGTAACAGGCCCGTGTTACACATATGCGAGTTGCTTGTGAAGCGAAAGTTTCAAAACGTATTGATATATCGACTTGTAGTTTATTTAGTTCGTTCGCGCCGTCAGCTATGTATGCCGAGTGCCCGAGTGGAACGCTATAGCTGGTACGTTTCCTGCGCTAGAGTCGGCAATAAAAAGCAAGGCGACGCGACCATAACGGCAATGCGGCTTACACGTATATGGAGATAGGTTTATCCGGAAAGTGGATTGGTGATCAATGTTATTACAAACGCATGCGCCAAACGAGATCGGAGCGAAATCCGTTACGATTGTTATGTCCTGATAGATAACAAAATAATGCAACACAGCCTTTTAAAACTGATGACGCGTGAACATCTTCTAAAATATTAAGAAAATATAAATCGATAATTTTGAATTTTATTATTAAATTTTATGGTAATATACATATTTACACTTAGGAGTTTTTGAGCATTGACTATTATTAAAACGTCAAACAGAAACCAGTGACTGTAAACAGAACAACGGTCTCGTGTGTAAAATGATCGTGCCTTCATTGTTCATTGTTCGTTATTAACTGCTTTAAGACTTTTTCAGACTTTCCTTTTACAAACATTAATTAAATCTCTTCCATTCTCACTAGCGATATGTTTCAGACTTAAATAACGCACGAGTAAGTAATATTCAATGTACAAGTATAAAAGTCACTATTGACCAAGAAAATGATTTATTTGTACTTTTGCAAATTTCTTTTTCAAGATTTCACACTCTAAAATGATTACAATTCCACCAAGTGCGATGTTACGCTGTTATAAAGGTTCCCGATTCTTGAATACTATGAAAAATATAATGCCAAGAATGATGCAATGCTTATAATTTGGTTAGCGAATTAACATGATGGTCAAAAGTCATTCGTCAACTAGCCCGCAACTGTAGGTAAGGTGTGTTTTATTATAATCGGGTATACAGTTAAACGATTTAAAAAAATATAGGTCGTCGTGGTTGTATTAGATTATAATCATCCCAATGCCGAGACATATCATCCCACAATCTTTATTTCAGATGGTGAGTTTTGGAAATTTTACCTCCATGATGGCCCAGCAAAAGTCCAGAGACTCAAGACCGTTATCATTAGCACGATGATTGCGTCCGACGCGTAACGAAAGTTAAAGTCGAAGCATTAGTAAGAAAATTATTGCTTTTTTTTTTTGCAAATTAGGACATTATACTACAGTATCGCAAAACCAAAAGACAGCAACTTGCAAAGTAGTACGTGAGTACGTGCTTGCCGAGACTGAAAAAGTTCGCGAGAATGTCCTCGTAACAAGGTCGTCCTTCTTCATGACAATGCGTCCACACATTCCGCTAAGGTAAGGAATGAGTTTTTGAAGACCTCAGATGTAGAATTAATAAAGCATCCATTATAACGGATCTTCATCAATTTTAGAATCATCTAAAACCAAAGAAATGGCTGCATACAACGCGAACCTTGCGCCTTGTGTTTTTTTTTTACTTCCAAAAACCAAAGATAAGCTTAGAGGTATACACGTTACAATCCACGAAGCGGCGTTAAATGTGTTCCAAGGAGCCATTAAAGACATTCATAAAGAAGACTAGCCTAACTGCTTTTTAAAATGGTTTCAAAGGATATGAAAGTGAGTAAATAGTGAAGAAACAAACTTCAAATAATAATAATTGTATCTTAAATTTGTATCTTATTAATAAGAACCCGTATTACAGTACATAGCTCGATAAGCACACAGCTTTATATAACGTATGTGAATCCACCTTTCATTTTATAGTAATTGTTTACGCGCACTGGTCATAGACGGCTGTCCTTTTCATTTTCGTAGAAATGTATCCATTGCGGACACTTCTATGAACTCTCATTCCAAGCCACTAAAAGTCGAGTTTAGAACGTCGTAGAAGTCCTAAAACATTTAGGAATGACCGTTTTGAACTATGAATCGTAGAGTATTTGGTCGGCTATGCCATAGAACGTGTGAGACATCACTGTAATAACTTTTATTTTTGAATGTAACTTGGTTAATATTTATAATTTTGAACGTATCAAAATCACAACTATCCCGACGAGGAAACATTGCATTGAGAGACAAATCAAAATTATATACAATAGAATCACGTTTCCTTAAACTCTGTCAACGGTCGCAGGAAAAAAAAATCCCATTCACACAAAGAGACAGACACGTTACAACAACTTCACGTGTCTTATTCTAATGGGCGACACTACGAAATGCTCCCATATCTCGCCAGCCTTCGGGAAGATAATAGCCCGCAGTAACCGGATACAGCGGTAGGTACGTACCTACTCACTCACGCCGCCCGCCCGCGCCCGCCCGCCCTCGGCGGCGCGTGTGTCAAATATAGAAACGGCCGGGCTGCCGCCGAACTCTCGTCACTCTATCTATCCGACGTCCGAGGGCGACTCCCGCGGACGTTGATGGATGGCGGCGGCCGCTTATTGACTAATAGACCCGGTGGCTACTTATAAAGAAGTAGCGAATTTACTCCATTATTTTCCGGCATTGTTCCGCTCGACGAGTCGCTGAATACTGTTTCGAAGTAGTTGGTCCGGTGCAGTATGCGGTGAAAACGAGTTTTTCACGTATACGGTCACTAAGATCGACTAACCGAACGTTTTACGGTTCTTTTGTACTATCACCCGCCGCATACTAGCCGTTTACACGACGATTGCAGTGCACCAAGTTCGCTACGAGGGCACAAAAATTATTATTGTCCATCGACAGTATTGTCGAACTGGTATATCATAAGAAACGAATGCATAAAAAAACGCCAGCTTCGCTAACAATTTGACCCTTGGCCGCGCTCGCCTTGCTTCTACGTACACGCTGGCCAGAAACCCACAAATTATTCTATAGAATTGTGTATTATTTTTATGCGTTCTCGACATTATAATAAGATATTTTTGTGTCCTGAAATTGCGGTATCTATTATGGAAGGGTTCAAGTGTGGAGTTACAAGTTGGAGAACACGTATATATAGACACAGGAGGGTAAACTTCCGTCCCTTCCGACCCTGTTCACCTCTGTATGGTATTTTAGGATGTGTGATAATTGATATTAAATTCCAACCGAACAGACGTCATATGTGATATACCTCAATGAGATTTAAGATTTTCTTGTTGTCATCGAATCTTTATACATTTTCTTAATTAAGATACATATTAATTTAAAGAAATGTCTGATAGCATTTCGATACAATAATGTTACGAAATAGTTTAAGGCTTGAGTAAATTCTCAGAAAAACATAGGATATAAAGATACCGAAATACATCACGGAACCATTTAACATTTTCAATTTATCGCATTTAACTTCTGAAAGCATCGATCGCGAAATGAAATCGCCAATCACTCTTGGCGAGTGGTCTGGAACTTTTTCCAAGTATAAACAAAATTGTAAATCATTTATAAAACAGCGATATTAACATTTAACGTCAATAAACAAGATCTATCCTAATCTGAACAGTTATAATAAATCGTAATCTGAATAGTTATAATAAATCGAAACGCGTAAATATTTAAACAAACGCCCATGCATTTCGATATAAAAATGTAACGTACTATTTTATAATATTTTATTTCAGGAAATTGTTCCTTTTTTGAATTATTCTTTATATAAGCGTAGTTTGCAGTATTCATTATTGGACATTTTGCACATACAAGATATATTATAATAGGTATTCAACAGCTTCAAAAAGCATACAGATTTTTTTTCAACACACGTATTAGGCGAATTCGAACACGGACCGAGCCTTGGCGGAAACCCATCATTCAACACTAACGGACACAGGTCTTCAACAAATGACAGAATAGAAATTTATCAGTGAAACGACAGCATTTGCAACATCAAATTGCGCACGACAGTCCCGCATCTCGGCGGGGGCGCCTCGAAGGCGGCAACGAAAGGGAAACGAACGTTCTCAAGTGACAACTCACGATTTGGCGTGCGCCCCGCGCTAATAACCCTTCGTTTCGATTCGAAAGGGCGCGTAAAAAATAAAACGAAAAGAGGTGAGGCGCGGGGGCCGGGGGCGCGGGCGAAAGGGGGACACGGCCGCGTCGGTTCGATTTATCCACGTCACCTCTCCGAGCAGACAGCGTGAAATCCTTACTCCATTAAACGTTTACAAATACAAATTTTCAACGAATACAATTTTCGGAGCAGTCGGCCTATTAATGTCGCTCAGCCGCTGACGCACGCCGCCGATTTTCACCCGTACTTCCAGCGTGCACGTGTAGATAAAGCTGAACGATGTGGCATAACGTTTGAGAAGTGATCATAGAGTATATCTGCATGTTTCTTATGTATCTTTTCATACGAATCATGTTTCAACGCCGTGACGTAATGTTTTAAATTACATATACATATACATATATATATATATATATATATATGTGTGTGTGTGTGTGTGTGTGTGTGTGTGTGTGTGTGTGTGTGTGTGTGTGTGTGTGTGTGTATATATTTGGTTTGTCTCTATCGTCCGCCGATCTCTAATTTTTTGTCGTGATAACGTCTTATAAATCGATGAACGCCGACTGCACGCACTAAAAAGCATGACTCATTGTCGCGTTCCGCCTGAGCCAAGCGTGCGATCGAAAGCGCGGAATAACAGAGAGGTACGATCTGCCCAAGCGTTGGTTTGTGACGCATCTATCTGTTTGCTGTATAATTTAAGTAGAAAAATATTTGAATTAAAGAGTGCAAATAATGTTAATGCATCGAAAACATTGACATTTTCAATTAACTCTTTTTTTGTATTATACAAAATATTGATAATTCAGTGATAATAATTCAATTCAATTTATAAAAGAATGCAACTTTTCATCAACGTTTTCTTATGACATTATCACGTAAAATTATCGTCCGAAACCGACTTTACAGACAACCAATTTTTTTTAGTTATAAAAGTACATACAAACAGACAGACAAACAAACCGTCACTACCTGATCATTTGCACGATCACATGTTCTGACTGTATACCAATCTTTATCAAGAATGCTCAAAGTTTTTCAAGTTATAAAAGAGCATTCAGACAAACAATATAATAGTAGAAAAAGTGTTAAACGAGTTTCGTTCACAAAATTCGACAAAAAATAAATATCTGACAGAGACTACAAATTTTCATAGTAGTTTAGATAAACATTTTCATATCGCGAATTTATTATATCTTAAAATTTAATAACAGGTTACGCATATCTCGTGAGAGACACATATATTGTTATGTGAGTGACTTATAAAACGTTTAATAAATACCATATACAAAAATAGCTGTATCTTATGATTATAAATTTATTGATTCCCATCTAAAAATAAGTGATAATGCCGGTAGCATTGAAGGTATATGAATGGGCCGATCGAGCTGACATCATATTTTAAGGCCGAAGTTGGCTGGATCGATATACTGTTTCAACTATATATTTACCGTAAAAAAATCCTTTCAAAATTATATCAATTTTCTGAGAACGTTCCTTATTATTAAGCCCCGTTTAGTAAATAAGATTCTTTACTATCTTGTAGTTGTGGGAGTAAATAACAGAAAGGTCGATTTTTATTAAGCTGGTTTATTAAGTCAGATGGAAGATATTTTCTACTTGACTTAATAAATTTGCTACAATATTATTCATCTCATCCGATTCACATCAAAGGTCGCAGAAAAATTAAAATAAGAAATATAAACTGATTTTCTGTCATGAAATAAATTGAAGTTTAAGAAAAAAAAAATAAGGAATAAAGAAATAACTGAATCGTGAAGCCATCGGTGGCGTACCGTTGCAAAACTTTTCTAATATTTTTGTTTGAAACCTTAAAATTAAATACCGCCTTAAATATTGTATTTTTTTTTTAGAGTTCGTGTAGTCAATTCTCGATAATTATTTTTAATTTTTTTTTTAAATCGTAATTATTCTTTTCTCTTTCAATCGATGTAACTGATAGGGGTACGTAAATAGGACAAGTAGCAGATGATGAAGTATTATGTCCTTGCGGATGACATCGTTAACAGAAAGTCATATATGATATTTTCCAAAAAAAACTGTCGCATGTGTTTAAATATGCAAATTATTTGTTCTTTGATAGAAACTATATACTACTACTACATGAACTTTGTCAAACTTAATGAATTAAGTGTTAAATCGAACTTTATATTTTTTGATGACACCCTTTACTAAAATAACATTCATAATTGTTTCGGACTTCGGTCGCGACCGAAAATGATTTGGACTCGTACAATCAGGGTTTTGTTCAGATATTTATTTGACAAATTTTATTACTATATTGAAGTATTAAGTAAATATATTTTTTAATTAAGGACCCCGATTAGTAAGTGTTGCATCACCTATTTTTATTTAAAATATTTTATTTCAACAACCATTCCACTATCTATCAAACTTACAGGTGATAAGTTATATCTACTCTTTAATATCCTAGTGCAATCTAGAATAAGGTTTAAAAATCTAGAAGATCCACACGAAGTAACTTTTTTGCATAAAACTTTGAAGTGTCATTAAAACCATACAATCAAAATATAAAAAAATGCGTCTTTATTTTAATTTTGATTATAACAATTGAAACAATGAGACCCTTTCAAACAATGAAAACTGACTATATATACTATTTTCTTTTTCTTTGAACCCAAATCGAGTTCTCATTTAAATTTTTATTTTATTTTTTTCTAATGATCGAGTGGTGGCATATTTTGTACGCATTATTAGAAGCTAACATTGCGACAAAACGTCAAATTCCTATACTACACAGTTTTCGAGAATAACTTTATAAGACAGCCGGACAAACGGATATAAAGATTAATATGCACTGAACCCTAAAAATATAACAATATTAATGCTTCCCATTAGTTAGCAACTCGGGCGCTTTTAAAAGCTCATGCGAAACTTCATTACACACTGTCAAAATTTTGATTGTACTTAAAACACATTCGAAAGCAGTCAAAAGTCGTAAACACATTAACGCTCCAAGTCTGCGACGCTGCAAAGACTTGAGATTTGCTTATTAACAAAGTTTCAGCTTGTCGTAGTGGGAGCATTCCAACCTATCTCCTTTTATTATTTATCAACTCATCAGTGACAACTCCGAAATACATACCACTCAGCTTCGTAACTTTAACGCGAGTCTCACTTTTCAGCATAAACAACTGTATTTCGCACAGCTCCCACCTCGGTCTGGCCATCAAAAATTTCAATAAGCTTTCAACAGCGGAGGTGGTGCTAACCGGCGAGGTTATTTCTCGCACGTGGCTCGGCACTTGTTAGCTCATATTAACTTCTAGACTCTGCGAGAGTGCTTCCCCAAGACTAGTTTCTTGGAAACACCGTCGGCGTATAACGTTACTGTTCTTTGTAAATGTAAATTCCAAATTAACGGTTAAGCGTGTTGAACTTAATTAACTTGAACGTACACAATTCCTATAGTATAATAACACCTACAGTTTTAATTTGGCTCGAGCTTATACGCTACAGTTTTGTCGTGCTTTTCAGTCGTTTCGAGGACTACTTATTTAGTCCTCCGGGAATCCTAATAGTTTCATTTCGTACGGCTGTTCGTATGTAAACTACATCGTTCGCGTTCTCTCATTTGTGTTGCTTTTGATGTGAATTTCTATACTCAGATATAAATTAGTGTCTTAAATACAGAAAATGTATTTATTTCCTTAATGTGAATATTTAATTTTAAAAATGCACTTAGCTTCGAATAGCACCAACAAAATATTCGATTAAAGTTACTCAAAACTGTTTTAGGCCAACTCTATTAAATACAAAGCATTTATAACCTATGAACGTATAGTTTCAACATTCTATACACGAGATATGATATACAAAAATTTTATTAACAAAGACGTATATTGAATTACATAAACGGAAAATTTTATAAAAGTTAGAATACTTATTTGGACAGTTAGTTCTATTAATAACTATAAGGCAAATAAATTTTTCCAAAAGTAAGTCTTATCGTTGTGTAACTTAGAAGTTCAAATCGCATAGTAACAATTCCACGATGAATAATTATAACTACAGTTCGAACAGTTGCATGCATTATGAGTGTCATAGATGAAATCAATTAGGTTTCAACGACATAATAACCTTTGTTTATTCCGATGATCTCCCTTCCATTGTTTCCACTTTTAATCGGGATCAGCCATTTAGTTGGTAATACAAGAAAAATATGCATACCTGAAGGCCATGTCAAAATAAAAAAAAATATAGGCTGATATGTTCTATACTATAATGAACAGAAAATATATTTAAAAGCAACCTCATGATAACCGCTAAAAGACGACGGAATATAAAAAGAAAGAAGTAAAACAGTTTTCTTCCATAAAGGTGTTTAGTATTCGCGAACGTGGCCGACCGCGGCGCGCGCACAGAAGTTGCGGCTACCCCTTCGTTCTCGCCCCCGCCCGCCGCCCCAAAATAATTTAAAAGGCACATCGTACGCGCAGGTATTTGATTGTATTACTGCAATAAATTTTACCAACAGCGGACGATTGCAGCAACGTTGCAATTCCTGTGCATTTCACGCGGGCCGTGTTGCGTATTGCCGCGAATAAAATGACGATAAAAACGCTGACTTTGTACGCCGTTTTAATGTAGGCAACCGGCGACTTTACATTGACGTTTTATAGATTCACTATAAATTGGCTATATTTTCATTTCGGTCACGACAACGTTCCATTTTAAAATCGATCATAAGCGTACCTGTCGTATTCCAAAAATTTCAATCATTATTATGATAAGATATTCAGGTTTCGTTCAGCTAACTTGGACTTGCCACTGACACTGGAATCCCTAAGGTAATAAGTGAGCGTATAGGTTACGCTATTATGGAATGTTTAATACATCAAGTATTTAATAAAAAAATCTGGCCACCAGTAACGGGATTTGCTCAATACATTGTTCATGTTACAATGCATTGTTCTACCGCATTCGCTATCGAGAAAATCGTTTTCGAGTTTTGCAGTTTAATTTTTACAAGGAGCGTAGACGCTTTGTGTCTCCGGGGTTTTATATATTGGGTGACTTTTAAAACGATTTAATACATGGTATCGATTCTATTGTTATATAGCTTCATCATTTTTCAATACTATATACAGAAATACATTTAATATGCGATGTGTATTTTCAGGTAACACGAAAAGTTATTAATTTCTCAGTATATAAAATAACTCGTTATGTACAAAACAACTACTTTCATTTAGAGCCAAAATAAAGGCTAAAAATAGTGCGAATATGTCTATAAAACATTTTATTGAGAAGTATACAGATGTATTACAATAATCTGCATTGTACTAATTTCTATATTCACCATATAATTTAGATGTTTCTATAAAGTAACCAAGAGTAATTTCACAGAAGCTTCCAAAGCGCAATAAGTTTCATTTGAGAAATATTACTTTTCAGTTCTTCTTGACATTTTAATTGAAACTTCCGGATAGAGGAGAGCTAACAGGTGCAGTTAAAGCTCGATATTTCACAAACTCTAAAAGATTGCTGCAGGGCGATATTAATTAATAGCCCACATATGAAGTAGCGTTATATATTGTTAGAGGGAGTATAAAAAAAGAAGATAAGCTAAAAAACAACAATCTCGCTAACCGTATCCTTTTTTTTTTTTGATGAGTTTTATAAAATGACTCTTAATACTTGAAAATAAATGAATATGTGTCAAATGTAAGTACACATTGTACCCATATCTGCGGTTATTGAGGACTCTCCAATCGAAATGGTAAACGAATATTTCTACTTGGGTCAAACTATCTCCTTCGACAGAGAGGTCAGACAAAGGACGTACAGATCGACTACGTTGCTATGTTACGTTTTATTTATCCCACTGCAGATACATACCCTCCCATAATCTTTTTATTTCATATTGAGTGGCTCGTATCTTAAGCCCCCCACACTGGTCCAGCGCACATTTGGGATCAGTATGATGACAACGTTCTCAATCGACAGCTTGACTTCTGCAAGGCACGGAGCCAGTGGTTTTTATTTTAACTGAAGTCAAAAGCTTATTGGTCAATTCGCTCTAGAACTAAAACTCTTTAGTTTTGATGTCATGGCGGTCATTATTAGTAAATTAAAAATCAATAAGTCATGTTGGAAATGAATAGTATAAACCGAAATTAATATTAAAAATGAAGGCATTCATTTTTATATTCACCCGGGTGGAGCCGGCATTAAAGCTAGTTATTAATAAAACAATCTTTACGCGCCCAGGCAGCTTGAAGTAGCCTGTCTGCGATGGGACTCACCTCAACGCCGGTTTTCTTCCCAAAAGTCCAGATATGCGTAGCTGATGACCGTCCAGTGGCCGCGACGGATTCCCTTTACTCACTTCTGCTAATAATGTTTGGGGGATTTATTCTGCAGCAGCCCGCGTTTTACTTATTTTCTCGTGCGCGTTCACGTATCGACCGCCCGCTTAGTATCCTATATTGTTCGAAATGAAAGTACTAATTTTTTGTATCTGTCCTTTTATGAATTAGTTCCCAAACTCCACAAAAACTACTGGATAGACTTCGATGAAGTTTGGTATAGTAATAATTTTGTTGCCCAAACTAATATAAAAGTTTTTTTTTAATATAAAGGTTTTTATCCCGTTTAACAGCTTTTTTATTATATATTTTAAACATAACTAGAATCTAGATTAAGAACAGAATCAGAATCGAAAGCAAGACCAGAATGGAATTGAAAGCAAAAATAACTTGGGATCATGGTTAACAGCTTGATAAGTCGATACACAAAAGATAAAGAAATTCATTTTGTTTTTGCGAGCGGAGTTGCCGATATGTGCTACTTATTTATAAAAATATAATAAGGGTTAACTAATAAAGCCGCCGTTTTCGAAAGCTGGCCATTTTTAATATGAAGATTTCTGGTTTGGTGACAAATTCTGAATCCAATTCACAGATTAGGAAATTGCGCAAACGGTCAGATTTTACCGAACTTTACGTCCAATCGAAAAAAGAATTCATACACTGTCAAGTCACGCCTAAAGACCTTTTACTACCAAAACCAAAAATAGACATCGTCACAAGAAGCAGAGTAACCGCCGTACATCATAGGTTCAGCAAGTCCAAATTACAATGGCATAGGCCACGTCGTACTAGAAGCCGCTAGCCGCCGGAGACGAAAGATCTTCAAGTGGCGGCCACAAAGCGGAGTTGCAGCGTGAGTTGGCTTCTCAATAGATGTAATAACATGACAATAGAAAACCTGATGCAAACCGTAGGCTACTACTGATTACAGATGGTCTAGAATAGTCTAGCCTAGTTACCTTGTGGAAATCTAAGGTTTATTATCAATAGGGGACGACCGATGATTGAAACAAATGTATCTATCGGCTTCGTTGAGTGGGTTTGAGTGATTTTTTTTTTTATTTTGAACTTTACAAAATATTAAAATTATTATACTTGTTCATGTATAAATGTACTTTATGTATCTTTGTAATGAATATAATTAAATAATTATTCTATTATTTATTAATATAAATATATTGTTATACATATAATTTTTATTGTAGCTATATATTAGTATAAAATATATATATATATATATATATATATATATATATATATATATATATATATATATATTTATGATATATATTTTTTTTACAAAAGAGAATTATATTAGATATGCATGTAGAATTTAAATAGTCGGGTAGTTTTTAAGGTGTTTTCTTTGTGTACTACGATACATTACTGTGATGTAACATTTATGTATAACTTATAAATAATATGTCAGAATCGTTCAAATTTTATAGATTTAAAAACTTATTACAAATTTAATCAAGCCAAGAATCATTAACAACTACATGTAAATATCTAAAAAATAATTACTAGTCCGAGCTATTAATGAAGCCTTTTTCAATCAAAATAAGAATAATGAAGTAGAATACAAAAATTGCATGTCAGATGTAGTGACAATTCAATCATAGAATAACTCTTATAATCTGTCATGATATTAGTGATTAAGTCAAAGCAATCTACTTACTCTACCGGTATCGATTTATTAAAGCATTAAATATAATTAAATAATAATCATAATTAAAAAATCCATACATACTTTACATTCATAAATACAAATTTGTAGCTAAAAATTGTTGAAAGTTCAATGTATTAAGTTCTTATTGTTATTATTATTATTAAGTTTAACAACATCAATCAGGTCCACACGTACAAATTCAGTCCTTGTATGTGAGACCTAAAGTTAACACAATCTCACGCTTTTATATAAATCATTTTATTTATGTTTCTCTTCATGAAGTGGATCTCATAGGCCATAACTTCAACCTTTTGAAATTAAATATTGTGCCCTTCACTCCTAAAATGATATTTTGCTAGTGTAATGTCACTTTCTTCGTTGTGATTTTCAATTTTGCAATTAGATTTATGCTGTCTTATTCTCATTTTTAATATCTGCTTGGCTTGTCCCACATACCACTTTCCACATGAAGGAATCCTATGATTTAACGTTTAATTTTTGATGTCCAAGTCTACGACATTGCCATATTGATTTAAATTTAACATGGACGATAAACATAATTTTAAAGGAATAATTTTAATAAGATTTTTGGTTCATTTACATGTTGTGGATTGAAATTTACGCTAAAAACTTCTTTTTTTTTCTATTAACTACACTATAAAATATTCTTATAATGAACATTTCCACGGAAGAAATAGCACACATAAAACTAAGAAACAAGAACGCCACTAGAAAATTTAAGAAACTAAGTATAGTTCCCTATGTATACTGAAAGCAAGTACGCTGTTTCCCAACGAACCCTAAAACCAGGCAGCTGCAGAGCTGCCTTGTCCCCGAAATCAATATAACAGGAAAGACAGACGTGTCATTTTACGGCCTCCGAGGAAAGTGCCCGCAGGCATCGAGCTACTACCGCAGTTAGCAATTTCCGTGCAAGTATGACGGGAGACAGCGAACATAATTTGTTATTCAAGGTTTATAATCATATCTATTAATTCAAATATTCTTAATATTGTATTTAATATTTTTAATGCCTATAATATTTCCCAAAAGGCATTCGAATTTCCACAAGACAAAGATATCTATAATACCTACATATTCCAGGCATATTCTAATATAATCTTCTTAATTTCAGATTGAAGAATTTGGTATCAGTAGCCCACACACTGGTCCAGTATATGTCATAAACTAGCAAAACTTTGATATCGGCATTGTAATGAATTAATTGTCTTCACGATTATCTAATATCAAAAGATGATTTTGATTCATTTTAGTAATTTATTTTTGCTTTTAGTTTTCTTTTTTAGGATATATAGAAAAGTTTAATATTATTAAGATAAAATATCATGGAGAAACTCTATAAGATTGTTACATCAGGCTTAGCGAGCTCATTGTAAGGGTACACTTTCCCGCAAATCTATTTTAAATTAAAGTGCTTGGATCCTACGGTTTGTACTTTAGCTCGGAACGGGTTAAGAACCCTTAACGAGCACATATGTACAAAATTAAGATCTATATACACAGAAAATTAAAAGTTTCATTCATTTAATCTTTTTATTATTCAGAAGGACAAATATTTTGGAACTTTGTCTTATTTTTCTTATAGCATGTTTCCTGACAAATAGTACCAAGTTTTATTATCGTAAAATAAAATCTCTCTTTATTTTATTAAAATATGTCATATTAGTACACGTGAATTTAGTTTTTCTAGCTTGAAAACTTCAAAAATGATAGGAAAATGGTATGTTTTAATTCTTTAAATCCTAAACTTATACTCAAAATTGTGTATGTACATATACAAAATCTACAAGTGCAAGTCTATTATTTAAAGAACTTAAAATATATATAAATGTATTTGAAACCAAAGCAACTATTTTAAAATGTACGTAAAACTAAGAAATCATGGAGTTTCTTAAATGCCGAACAAGAGGTTCAAAAAAATAGTTTACAATCCATATACAGAGTTTTCATGAATATGATAATGTTCACAATTGCTTTATGTCCCAAATAAGTAGCGAAAGTAAGTAAATTAATGAGAAAATGGTCGTGACGAAACAGATATCGAAGTCTCGCCATAACCTTTTTGGACTTTCAAAACCGATCCCTAAAATGCAATAACTGTAAATGGTCTTGAACGACAGTGTTTTAAAAATGTATATGGAGCAGATTACACATCAAATTTTATGTTTTTATGTGCATCAAAAATAAATAATAGTACCCCCACATCTTTCGAGTTTGCCATAAGAATACGATAAGTTTCCGCGGAAAAAAAAGCTTGTGTTTGTTTCTGACGATAAATATTTAAATACATAATAAATATACATTAAATAAATGTGCAAAATTTACCTGCTATCTACTTACACGTAAATAATATTACATGGTGCTAATTACATAGGGCTAATTTAAGCCTTGCGGTGCGATCTGTTGTTGAGAATGTTACATTAAGCCCACTAGTACCAAATAAATATATCCAGTAGCATAGCGAAAATGTGATTACCTGAAAATTACACGAGATGGCGCTGTAATGTACAACTTTTATAATCATTAATTTTTGTTTGGTAAATTTGTAATATTCAAGTATGCAAATGACAAATTTTCAATCTAATCAATCATTAGAATTGATTCCCAAATATCAGTGTAAAAATTTATATATATTATATGTATATAGACAAGTGCGTGTTTTTCTGTGTGTATCTCTCTCGATATCTCTCTCGTTGTCTCTCTCTCTCTCTCTTTGTGTGTGTGTGTGTGCGCGCATGCGTTTGCGTGCGTGTATGTGTACAAAAATGACTCGCTTAAAGCGATAAATCGTCAACTTTATTATACATTTAGCGTTATTCAATCTGAAATATCTCAATTTTTCCTGAACGTTTATCCCACAGCGTGAGGCAGTCAGCGTTATAACCCCCAGGAACACATTTTCGTTAACACGCTCTCGGAGAAAAAGCGCCGGCCGGTTTATTTGCAGTTTTAATTGAAAAACTCGAATACTAATCCTGGGGGCGGCTGCGCCGCGACGGCCCCGACCGCCGGCCGCTGGGCCGGGGGCGCCGCCGTTTCTTGCCGGCGAACTCGCCGCAGTCGGGCTACCCTGTTTACTCTCTCAAAACTTAAAACATAACGTAAACATTAGCGAAAAGTTGTTTCAATGAATTTCGATGATCACATACCGATAATGCGGGCTGTTGCGGCTCAGTGGCTAAGAGCGTCGGCTTCGGACGAGAAGGTGCCGATTTGTATTGACCGATGGCTTTTTTATCAGTTTTTAGTAAATTTTTCGAAGATATTTATGTAATATTTCATGCTATTAAATCGATAATTCTTATATGTATGTATGTATACATGATCTCGAAACCTATACTAAAGATTGCTCGAAGAAGGTTTGCTTTTCAAGTACATACAGGAGTCTATAAAGTTGCTTTTCTAACACTATCTCGAACGGTTTACAGGTAAATGCATTGTTGCTACACTTTTGGTGCTAAACTACAAACAGTACTATAGAAAACTGCTACGTAGTTAAATTTCGCAATAATTTTTTTTCTGAAATGAACGTACACAGTTTTTCCCAGGCGAAGGTTATTTATATTCTCACGGCAAACTAGAAAAACGCTAAGCCAGCTCTGTAGTCCGGGTACTATGTGCTTAATGCAGAAAAAAAATGCAATGCTTCGAGAATTTTGCGAATAGCTTATTTAAATTTCACTGTTCGCGCTACACTCTTTATGTTCGCTCCTCGTACTTTTTAATGCGTTTCTTTAATTCCCCTATCTCCCTTTTCACATTTGTTCGTATAAATAATATTTCAACGATGAGAATCGGCATCCCCCAAAGAGAGATGCGACGCGACAAAAAGAAAAAAAAAAGATAAGAAACTCCCAAACCGAATATCTCTGTTCTTTACAAAAAGCCCATACAAAGCCATGCAAAAGGCCCAGCTCGCTAACGGCCGACGAAAGCTCGCATGGGCAGGGGAAATTGGAAACTCGATATCGTTCGGGCCGCTTTTTTTTTTAAATAAAGATACGAAAAAAAGACGTTAGAAGTTTCGATGGTACTTCGCCGGGATACCTTGCTCATTATACAGGTAATTTAATCTGATAACGTGAATTGGTATTACTTTTCAGGGTTCCGTGGATACGAAAAGGCGGTCCCTCTTCAAGGGACGACTGAAAGGCATGTAGATCCTTGATAAGCCCTTCCCCGAGATTTACCAGATGCTTAATACTGGAGGCACTCTAAATATTGTCGTTGAGGTTTTCCCTTTAAATTCAAAGCGAACGGCCGGGAAAATATGTAAATAGCATTGATATTAGAGTCCGAATAGATGGGAATTTTGAACAAACATTTAATGTTAATACTCCTTTAACTATGACTAATGTGAGATACCTTTTTATTTCTATTATATAAATAGTACATAATTAGTTTTTATCCGTGGCTCCCCTTCGGGTGCTTAGAATAAAGTCCTTCAAATATATCGATTCCATTCTAGTCCCGCGCTAAAAACGCACATCTGTCTCATTAAAATATGTTTAGCATCTATTATCTTTCTAGTATTTATTTAATTACATCTTTTTTTTAAACATTTGTAGTGTGTACATTAAGTCTTTTTTTTTTATTTACATCTCATGAACGAAATTTCATTGGAGCCTTGTGAAACGGAAATCTATACAGTCTACTTGTATATTCACTGCCTGATTATACATATACGCTTTAACAGGCGTGATCTAGTCTAATCAATACATTTAGTAAAATTATGTAGCACTAAATATTCTGCTTTTTAATCTGGAACAGAAATTCGACTCTATCAGGACTCTCTGAACCCAGGTTTTATCGGATTGTCACGAAACTTCACGGACGGACGTTTCGTATCGCGTGCTTTTCAAAATCCACGAAAAATAGAGTTGTTTGCTCTCTTCCTACGCTTATATCGCCAAGGTGTTTCCCCACTCATTCGGTATGTTGTACCAACCTCTCTCGCAGCGCAACCGTTAGGCACAAGAGCGACCACAGCCTAACCCTCTGTTGAGTTTAGGGTTCAGGCGGCACATTTTAGCGCGGCGGAGTTGATTGTATTATTCGGCACCGTGGAGCCACTCTAAAACGTAGTGTAGTAAGATATGAACAAGTAAATCCATAAGCTGTCATGTCAATTATAAAGAAAGAAAAGATTTATTTCTCTGGGTTTTCTGGTGTTTTGGTCACATCGAAAATACTTGTATAAAATAAAATTGTATACTCGATACTTCTCAAACATTGCAACTTCAGAATAATAATATTTTGCACCATAATGCAAAATATTATTATTCTGCTTTCACTTTGCTAACCACAGCTAGCAAAGTAAAAGCTCGGTATGAGCCTACCTATATTATAGGCAAGTCAAACATACATTCATCAATGTATTGGCAGGTATTAACTCAAAAGTCTCAAATGAGACAAATAACATGTAATAAAATATTAATTTCAATAAAATCAAATTTCGTACGTGCGCTAGAGTACTATGATACGTTTGTATACTTATTGAAATTTTCATTTTATAAAATCCTTCGAAGAAAAATGTTCAAATAACTTGCACCTTAAAATGACAATACATTAAACAAATAACACATTTTACACAAATCACAATAAAATGAAATAATATACAATAGAATGAAATTAAAAAAAAAAAACAGAAATAAAATTGAACTAAATGCAAGCAGTAAAATCTTATATCATGTAACCATTGAGGAATAGTTTTGATGAGTATCAGAGCTACTCAACTACCTTCAGTACTTTTAAAACTGACTTTCCCGAGATAGATTACATACAACAGGCGAAATTTAGTATCTTGGACAATAAACTTTATTTCAAAATTAGGGACAGCTCCTTGGAGCTAATGCTCATTCAGACGAATGAACTGCTAGCCTGAACGATAACTATTTATTAGGAAATCTATACACAGAAAAGACAATACAGGAATAAATGTTAATAGTTTACTTTCCTGTTAGTCACAGTCCATGAGTCCTTTGCTGGATTGCTGAACGCCGCTTGGTTGAAAGCTCGTGTTGATCACAAAGCTAGAAAAAGCTCCCAAAAACTTGATTTACCCGCGATGGCGTGGCGATCGCGACCTGTCGGGAGCGGTCAGCTACACCGACCCCATATCCTCATGTCTTAAAACCGACTGACTTTCCGCGTGCCCGGCTCAACGTCGACATATACTCCGCATTGTTTCTTTTAGTTTTTTTGTAAGGACAAATGCCTCATTCTCTTTTTAATCCCTAGAAACGCTGACGCAAAGCGTGTAACACGTATATGTACACGCGACAAATATATAGCATGTATATATGTCATTAAGTTAATGTAACAACATTTCCAGTTGTTATTACATTCATGTAATAACACACATATAAGCAACATAAAAAATAATCAAATGAAATTAAATCGCTTAAAATTAATATTAATTAATCAAACAAATATTATACCTAAATAGTCAATTGACATCTGACTCATCTCACACATCTCACCAAACTAATTATAAATAAACATATCATCAACACATACCTATATTTAACTAATCAAACCATCTCTAATTTACATAGTCATCTAAATTAAAGCAGACAATTATTACACATAATTCGATTCATAATCATATGTGATAATATAATATAGCTCATGATATTAATAACAAATCGCCCCTTTATCAAGATACAGGGGCGATTTGTTATTAATATTATGATAAAACATTATGTATAGTAAAATATATTACACATTTATAACCAAATCTCAATTTTAATATTTTCGGCCAGTCAAATCAGAGGCGATTTCTCGTGGTATAAGACGTACTGTGTACCTTCCTTCCCTTATATGAATGGCCGCTGCTTTTAAACAACGACACATGTCCGTGACAATTTATCGGACCGAAACCCGTGTCTCCCCCAATAATTGTTTTCATTTACCTTTTTTTTTATATGTGCATTTATGGATAGCGCACAAGCTGAATTAAAGACGTCCGAAACAAGACATTGTTTTTTTTTTATTATTATTTCCAACTCACGCGAAAACCACTGAATCTATCCTTTTGATCACAGATTATTTGTATATTAAGTTTGCAATATGGAGAGGAATCGACCGGAAAGATTATATTGTGGGAATATTTTTAAACAAATTGGTGCTAATTTTTCTTCCCGCCGCCCGTATACTCACATCTCGCCACATATTACGTCATACAATAAGCATTCGCCACCCTGCGCGCGCATTACTCATATATACATCTCGAGCTTCTATCAATTCAATTTGATATAGTCACACCATTGAAACAAAAGAAAATAATTTAAAATACAATCATTATGTGTGTATGTCATTTAATTTAAAAATATCGATATGATTCAACCAATCTATACTTAAATATTGACCATGATTTCGTATAATACGACCTAATTTCGTATTTACGTATTACGATTAATGACAAAATAAAGATCTTGTCGAAGCGAGTTATTACCACCTTTGAGTGCACATTAACCGCTTTCCACTACATAATAAAAATACTCAATATAGATATAATATAACAAAACACATGATATTTACTATGTATAACGATCAGTAAGTTCTACTGTAGACCAAAATACTAGTGTCTGGCTGTTTTGTCTCTTTATAAAACGTCAAGCTCAAAATATGAGTTCAGGAGGTCACGTCACGAATCCTACATTTTTTTATCTCTATACCAGCATCCTAATTATCTATCAAACTCACCTACCTATGTACTAGCTATCATGGCTATCCAATTTAATAGCTACTAGTAAATCACACTGCGGAATCAATTCATAAATCATCCCTGTATAGAATAAGTGTTTTATGCGCTGTTAACGAATCCAAAATCGATTTTACAAACATGTCTGTCTTTGCTTTTATGCCGTACCAAAAACTTAGTAAAGGAAATTTAAAAAAAATCAAGGTTCCATTCGCACCTCGAGCGTATTACACTCGCCGATGAAACCCCGCGTAAACGCCTCGCGTAAGGATTCAATCGATGCTGATTACGCGCAATTCCCGCACGCACACAGGGGCGCGCGACTCGGCGGAACTGCGCCAGATGAAGGAATAAAGTTGGAGGATCATCGGGGCCATCACCGGGGCGGTATCCATCAGGATGCCGGGCACGGGCGCGCGCGGGCCGCGATGAAACGCAATTCGCATTTCTCGCTTTTAGGCGCCGAGGTCGGCTCATTTACTGAACCCACATTTACACTCGCCGAAAATGAGATTCCGCGCGCCGACGGCGCCACCTACGTACGGGGACTGACAAGCGACGGTCGATCTTAAACGTATTGCTCGAGTTGTGTTGATGAAATTCGGCGAATTAACCGCTAAGATGTGAGGGGTTGCGGTGCGGTCTCGACGGTAGGAATTTTTACCGAGCAGGTAACTATTACCTTTTACTTATTGCCTGTGATGCTTTGGAGAATGTCTTAAGGCTTTACTAACAATAGTAAAAAAGGAAGAGGTTTCGTGGGACACTCGGTAGAAAGTTCTTTTCGCTATAAACTATGCATCATTAAGTAACAAGCACAATGAAGGAATGATAAAAAAAATTGTATTTAATTTTTTTTAAAGTCTTTGTTAATAAAATTATAAAAATATAAACTAATTGTAAACTTAATCATACATATATAAGTATACTGTTGACAGGTATGGCGCACATTTATACTCTAGTAATATACTTATGCATAGACATACGCTTGCAAACAAAGTATAAGACGAAAAACGAATCCAGAGAAGTAGTCGCTGGGTGCCAATTACACGTAACCCTTTCTCTTTGTCTTTCTTCTCTCTATATCAGAAGTGTCGGTCGGACACTTCTTGCCACGTAACTCTCATCCGTCAAACGCGTGATAAGGAAGTTCGTTCAAAAACGATTTACATGACATGCGATGAAACTGGCCAAGAATGAGTAGATGACTGAATTCAAGGTTCCATAAAGTAATCCACAACTTTATATAGTAAATGAGCAATAAATTAACATATTGAAATCCGATTTCTATTATTTAGTATACTATTTTAAAAAAAATGCTATAAATAGCATATGCTACTCGAGTTTATTTTACAGTAAACTCGAGTAGTAACAATATTCTTATTCCACAATTTTAATATTTTTTCGTTATATGTAAGACAATCATTTTACTAAATGCTACATTTATTAACCCTACAGTTAAAGAAACCATTTTTTTAATATAAATATAGTGAAAAATAAATTAGTTGACATATCACTCAGGTAGACTTACAATACATATTTCGGAAGGCTCAAAGTTCGGTGTCCATTTATAATTAGATTTTCTTGTACAAAGAAATTGATGCACTAACCGTTGCTATTAGAAGTAACAAATAGATCTATTTTTTTTTACTTTTTACATCCAATATTGTATAAATTTTACTGTACTAATCCACTGTTCTTTAAACTCGCCTTCCAAAAGGGGTTAAACCTTAAGTCATAATCAAAAAAGTGAATTGTGAACATTGTACCCTTATACCTTTATACCTTATACCCTTTATATATGTTTTGTTCAGTAGGTATGCAACGAGCATGAATATTTTTATAATTATATTTTGAATATTTAAATCATACGCGTATCATATATCTTAAATACCTATAAAGAAATAAAACGAACTAAATAAAAAAAGAAGCGTAAAAAACGGATAAAAATAAAAATTATTATCACAGGATTCGAATCCATGAAAAATTTAGTTCGAAATCGAGTGATTTCCTCAACAGAGCTGTTAAAATAATGTTGAAAAATGTGAAATTTTTACAGAGAGATAATTTAGAGATAAAATAGCAATATTTTACCTCTAAAAACAGAACAAAACAAAATTGCCTATAAATAAAAACTAGCCATGTGTATTTATCGCCTTCGAAACCCCCTACACACCAAATTTCATCGAAATCGTTGGAGTCTTTTCCGAAATTCTAATTATACTTATACAAGAATTCCTAGTTTAAAGGTATTCGATTTTTAGTCACCAATAACCAACCTTTTCAAAAAAGAGTTCTGTTTCTTTACTTTTCAATAGAAAATAAGTTCCAAAATGAGTACGCAATTCATTAGATTTCTTTCAGTGAACTTGTGTGAGACCCAAATATCGAGCATTAATTAACTAACCAGATTAATCGGTCTTTTCATAATTCCTTAGGTTAGTGTTAGGTCAATATCAAGAGAGAACTGTCAAAACTACTTGTCGCATTTTGACGTGACAACGTCTTAAATTAGGTTGCGGCTGGGAGTCACTTATGAAAAAGTGTAACGCTCGGTAACGTAACGATGAGTCACCGAACGAGAGAGAGGCCCGCCGAATGCCTTGCGTCTCTCTCCCACTCAACTATGATCGGTCTGCCGCGCGCGCAGCACTAGAGAATTAGTGCATAGCTTGCAAATGTATTGCAAGTTATTGTATGTATATTTGTATATAAATACGTATGTATGTGTAAAGGTAAAATAAAATTTTGTTAATATGAAATTCAGTGCGAGATTCTTTGTATAAATTAATGTTTTAAATATAATTCTTTGTATAAATAAATGTTTTAAATTGTTACTATTATTTCATCCTTCTTCCTACTATACGAATGAATATTCACATTAAAATGATTTTACCATTCAAAGTCGTTGTCACGTAAAACTTTCGCCCGTATACCGACTTTACAGGCAACCAAATTTTTTTTAATCAGAAACCAGCACAACCATAAAGATTTTACTGCAACTTTTTACTTATAAAATACGAAAAACCTTTTTCCCTGACCTAATATATATTTGTAAATACATTTGTGCGTTTCGCCAACCTGGCTCCACAGCTTATTGTACTTATTACAGTTTCAATCTTGCCTCAAAGTTTGTTTCCAAATTTGAGTCAAAAAACCCCACAGTGTGTACCTTATGAGTATATATATGTATGTATATAACGCATTCACGTGAGTGGCAACGCGTATAATTAAGTAAATTCAAGTTATGAACCAGAGCTGTACGTACGCGCACGGTAGACCGGCGGCCAAAGTTCGCTCACTTTCAGCATTTTCTTACTTTTCTTAGTTTATGAGGACCTTCTTTTGGCGCTTAAGATCTCTCTGATATTTTAAAAACACACCTTGACACTCGGCAAGTTACCAAGTACCTGTTACTAACAGGTTGATAGAACTTAAGCATTCCCTTATGAAATCCATTTTCATAATGCTCGTGCTCATAAATAAATTGAAAAATTTAACGTATTTTATACAGCCGATCGCATTCAATTTATGAATTGATATGCACTTGCATACTCCTCAACGGAAATGTTTTAAAAGATTTTGTTACATATTCGTTCAATACAACCTGTCTTATTTGCAAGTCACAAAATATTAGTTGGGAGTATCTTCAGATTGGCATTCATACTTCCTGAAAAATTATAACCGGTAAGGGCTGATTCTAATTTTACAAACAGAACGTAAAGCTGTTCTCTTTTTTAACAAAACTTGCATACATCAATTTTAATTTAGAGTTGCAAAAACTTAGAATTACGTGAAATGTTTGGAAAAATATAAAAGAAATACAACCGAATCTCCTAAATATCCGTCGGAATAAATTTCAGTACTTTATAACGTTTTCAATACGGCTCTTGCGAGGGAATATTCAGTGAGCAGCGTTCGCTATTTACAATTCAAACGTAGCCCACTTTATACTTCACAACACAATTTACGTACTTGGAACTGATTTAAAATACTGAAGTACACTATTTTAATGCTGAAATTCAAACTCGGCGATAGAAAGACCTAATAAAAATATGTTAAAAATTGTAGATATTTCTATAATCACACCAAATTACATGTCTAATATCAAAGCGGTGAAGTGAAACTGCCATTGAATAACCTCTGTTGAACAGAATCCCCCCCCCCCCCTTATGGTGGCCCGCGACCCTCTCCAGGTTGCCAATCCGCCTGTGGCTGGACGTTCCACGCTAGTTGTCTATGTAATAATTATAATAGGCAAAGACTATAGATTTCCACATGGTACGATATTTGCGTATCTCTCTTGCTTCGCTGACATCCGCCAATCTTCTCATGCAAAATCGTCGGTTTCAGTTGCTTAAAATTTGGCCCTTTTCTAATATGCCATCAATTTAGTCTGCATAGGATTTTTTAGGGTGACCCTTGCCGACCTTCCCATCACGCATATTCGCTCTGTAGATATCATGGAAAAATATAGACTAATGTGGATTGTTCAGAATTCATAAGAAATGTCATAAGTAATCAACCTTGCTTGATTTACATTTTAAGTTACAAATGATGTATATACGAGTTTGTCAATAGGACATGTCATTGGCTGCCAAACTACGAATTATCAAATTGTTAAATATTTTTTTCACTTTTGGTGTAAGATATTTAAACAAAAAGCAAAATTTTGCGTTTAGAAACCTTTGAATTACTAACTGATTTATTTTACGGAGCTCTTGATTTGTCTGATTGACGTTTTATTTAACTAATGAAAATATCATTTAACTAAATGAGAAGGATCATCATTATCATGCCAACAATGATGTTATCAGCTAAATAAAATTAAATGTAATTAAAGGAATAATTGATATATAGCCATTTTCTTTGGACAATGCCAACTATAAACTGCAGTAATGTAAAAGTTCGACCATAGAGAAGAACACTTTCTGATCTGACAAAATTATATATACACGTAGTCGACAAGTTGTAGACACGAAACCAAGTACGAGTCGATGAAGCAATACGTAACAGAGTTACTGATCCTGTATACTTAACTAAATCCACCTGTCTGTCTGACTTTTTCATAATTTCATACTCACAATTCTTATATAAATAAAGAAACATAATACAAAGACATACACTACACACACGAGTAAATCATTATACATTTTCCGAATTATTATTCAAATAAATATGAAGTTTTTATAATTGAAAGAAATAATTCTTGGAGCTGTTGTGTGGAACTGACTATGAATGCTCTTTCTTTTGATATTCATAAACAGTATCATTCCCCCAATATACTGAATTTCACATTTTCAAGATCCTCAGCTGGATGAGACAATGGACCATAATAGCCAGACGGGCGCACGAAATTGTTCCCATTTTCCATTTCGGGTACGGGGCCGTGGAATTTTTAAAAAGTTTAAATAAAATCTCCCCATTTCAAAAATAAATAATGACAAATTTTCAATTATTCCCGAGACAGAAACTCGAGCAGGTAACGAGGCGCCGTCGGCGCTGCAAATAACGCCATTAAGCGGATCACGATCAGGGCGCCGCACCTCGCGCCGGGTAAGCGGTTCGGCCGCTTTAAGGCGCCCTATTATTTACGAGACGTTTTGTCCGAGGATCGCTAATTTAAAATACAATCTCCGAAGCGAACAGCTACGAACAAATCGCTCGTGATTTGGTGTTTGGCTTTGGATTTTCTAAAATAGACATTCGTTTGCGGCCGCCGATCGTAACAATGAGACAGATCACTTGAAAAGGAGAAAAATTTTTTGAGTATGCATGCATGCAGGCAACTTTTGATGTTTAGGGTTACGCGCGAAGCCTGTCACTATTCCCACGCCGTCCGTTTGTCTGCTTGTCTGTCGTACTTTTACAGGGCTGCATCTTTTGAATCTTAATAGCTAACGAGTTAACATTACCACTAATATGTCACGAATATTCAGACGAAACCATAAAAAAATTTAAGAGGGATTTCCATAAAAAAACGTTTTTTTTTTTTCTTTTGTTTTGTTTTCTATACGTATTAAAAGCGGTAATATAGTTAAAAAATAAGGCACCCAAATTCAGTGAAAAAAGATTACATAACACAAATATAGTATGTAGTGATAGGTACGAAACTCTGGATGCGGCAGTCTGATATGCAGCTTGGCGCTTTTGTAAACCGAATTACGCTTATACTCCATAACTAATAGCAATATCACATTAGCCAAACTCAGGGCAGGTAACAGGTCGTATGCCTACGAATATATATATAAATATGGGATAATAGGATAATTTGAAGGTACATACTAAATAAATGTATGTAATGTATATGTAAATATATGAACGTATGTATATAATGTAATATATATATATATATATGTGTACATTCATTTAATCTATCATCAATCAGTAATTAATATGAAAGTTTGTATGTTCGTATGTATGTTTCTTAATTAATCACATTTTATAGGCTGCACAAGGGTCACTCTGGAATAATTGAGATGCTTTTAAACACCGCGGTGATTATTTTGTATACGTGCAAGTCCGCTTCACAACAAAAGCGCGCGCAGTAGTCTCGCAAACAAAAAAAATGTAAAACAATAATATTAACAACTGCGTTTAAATAATATAGAAACTTTACAAGCTGTATAAGCGCTTGTTAAACGAATTAAAACAGATACAATTAAAGTTATGTCATATAAAGGAACAATTATTTCATTTCTTTATAGGTCAGAGAAATATCTAGAATTAAAATAATCATTCATCCATAAAGTTACTGGCAAAATCAATATAGACTCTTGATTATATCTGAAATCAGATCCGAGTAGAATTTTACGATTTTCACGGGCGATCCGCCAACGCCACGAAGTTAACGTGGCAACGTCAAAGTTAAACTAAATTAACAAACAATTTAATTACTAAAGGACTGTTCCACGAATTAGTTGCGAGGCAACCTTCGGGCATATCCTAAGATAATATCCCAGTATCTTGAGTTTGCCGAACTTACTAGTAGACTGGCGGTGCTAACATTAATCCTCGTAGTCGATCGCTCGTGCCTCCGAGTTGCGCAGGAGTTATATGGAATTCGATGGGCTTAATCGTCGCACTAATTCATAGCTCAAACTGGGGCTATGCAAACGCCTTTATCGATGCAAATATGCTTTGCTATTAGCAGTGAGGCGTATTTTTTTAAGCAAAAAATACAAGTTAACCATTTATAGAGCAACTTTGTCCGTATTCATCGGTCGGTAGAACAAAAACGAGAGAAAACCTAAAAAGGCAACGAATTATCGTTCACTAAACGCACAGAAAGATAGACTATGTTTCAACTGTCACTCCGGATGCTACTAGCAAATAGACAGCAATATTCCTTCCCGTCATTTGTGCTTGATATAATTATCGTCGAATATTTTCTGTAGCTCATTATCTGGCGGAAACATGTGAATAAAGCGACCAGACTAGGTAATTTCACCTTTGTAGTTAAAAACGAATAAAATGAAACGAAAGCATAAAAAATTGTTCACGTTTTGCTTTGAACAGATAAAAAGAATGTATAGATATATATCTTATTTGTTTGTCTATATGTAAAATCAAATGTACATTTCAAAAAATACCATTCTGTACGCGTTGATCTTGTATCGCTACATCTTTCATTAATGAGTTAGTCTATATAAGTAAATAAAAAGCAAAAAGATACAATACAGAATATTTCATTTATATTCAAAGAGACATGAGGTTCAATGCGTATAGTTGTTTTTGTGTGACCTCTGATATATAATAGGGTTTCAACTTAGGTCTAAAACACCTAACTATTTTATCAGTTAAGATATATGATGAACATTGTACACATAAATTACAATATAATTAATGGGTGCCACCCGACAACAAGTGTAGAGATAAATAATCAAAATATGTAATCAAACTTAATGATTTTCACAATAAAATTTTCAGTTAAGTTTGATATAAGCCTCTTTTGCAATGAGAGCTGATAAAAGTGATCACAGTTGTACAAAGAGATCAAGGTACCTGATTTCGAATATTGAACTTGGGTTCACTTCCCACCTATATTTGTACTTAGACTCTCATCTGTAATGAAACCTCAGCAGTAGACTTTGTAGGCAGATGCGTCTTAGCAAAAATATTGCGGGCTAAGGCTGCCTCAGGAATGAAACGCTGTGCGCTTCCAACCCGGCGTCTGCGCATCCAGACATCAGACATCCACTTTGCGAAGGTGAAAAAAAAGAATCCTAGAACCACCATAAACACGTGCCACCGATTATAACTGAGATAACAGATTACACGAATCACTTTTCAGAGAAACACATGGTATCTTACCAGTTGCTTAGGAGAATCCCACGATAAAACTTGTATTAGTTAGGAGAAGATTGACTGGTTGTAATATTTCCTTGAAAGAAATTCGGTTTCCACAATTCATTTCCTGACGCTTTTCCAATCAGAAAAAGAATACCCATAAATTTTTGTATTTGGAAAAAGAGAACTTCAATATGACACAAATGACAGACGACAGATCAATCTAATGAATAATTGAATGACACTAGCAATTAGTTATTCAAAACGGATTCTTTTAAATGTCTTCTTTTTTTAGCATCCCCCAACTGAATCGAATTACAAATGCAAAAAAGTTGTTTACATTTTAATCAAAACGAATTATAGAACCATCAGAATAACACTACGATATCTCGTTCAGAATCTGTCATCAAAATACCTTTTATGAGGTAAATTCAAATCTGTTAGTAAATACCGATGTTCACTTTGAGATTTTACAATCTAAATACCTATCTATTATCTCAATGCAAAACACAGTCCGCACTTAGGGCGTAAGATGATGCATAATCTATTTTAGTTTAATAGGAATTGTTTATTATATGTATGAAGCAAACCGATTTTTAAATGAAATGTAATCTAGCCACCCATAAATCTCTAACGAATGTTAACGACTGACGTGTCTCCAGCCGGGTTAACATGTCTTTAGAAATGATCTGTAGAAATGAAAAAGGAGAAATGTCATTAAGCTATAGCGATCATCCGTCTAACTTTTTTACGTCTGCATGCGTTGCTCCAGTTCGTTATCGCTTCATTTATAACGATTTTAAGTCTCTAAAGCTTCAAAATTCTGAGAGAATGGTAGAAAGAATACTTTTAACCATAACAAACACGACAGTACATAACGACCGACGTTGCACGAAGAAAATTCTAGTTCCGGGCGAGGCCATATTGTTTATCCCACCAAAAAGCCCGGCTTTGATTAAACGACTTCCTTTACTAAGATAAAGAGCCATTAAAGTGAGCGTTTATCTCGGCTATTTTATCTAAAGCTCTCTTGAGATTGTTTTTACACATTGTGATTTCACAAGAAAATTAATGCGACACGTTTTTATTTTTCCCTTGCAATAGCCATTTCCTGTCGGCCGACGTACGTAATTGGTGACGTCCTCTGTTTGTCCATATTGTTTTATATGAATACAAATAATAATAAAACCGGCTAAGCGCATGTCGGATCATGCTCACTGAAGGGTACTGAAGCCATTATTCTAAAGAAATTCACTACAGATGAAAACAATACGTTGTTACACTTTTTTCCTTTTTTCCCGCACATAATGGGTATAAGCATTTTAGTCGTCTATAACTATATAAGCAAGTACATATGTCGACTAATCACTCTTAAAATAGTATTAATTAAAAAGAACAAGCAAAAGAGCGTATCTAAAGACGCTTAAGTCCTTTTGTTGAGAAATGCAGTTTTTCAGCAATAACTCAAAAACGGTATATCCGACCATGTTCTAAATAATTTTCATTCAAAATATTCATTAAACTTTACTTTTATAATTCTTTTCATATTTTTGGACTTACGGCATAAAAAATAAAAAGGGGGACACATTTTATGCAATTTTCCTTACGATTTTTTCCGGGAATATTAACTTAATCAAAAAAAAGTGCTTAGAAACCTTAAAATGTTTTTAATATAACTGTCCAAATATGAGCCACACGTTGATGTTTGCTGAAAAGAGTTTTTTCAGCTTCTGTACGTATAGACTGCCCCCTGGAAATATTCATTTTTATTATTTGACTACCAAACTAAGTAGCGCCTTATACAAAACACCTATACTTCGAATTTCATCAATATACATCCTGTAGTTTTTGAGTAAAATACCTGTGACATACGGACGGACGGACATGACGAAACTATAGGGGTTCCGTATTAGCCGTTTTGGCTCGTAACCTTAAAAATGACTAAACATGACTTATGCTCACACGCAAAGAATTCAATTGTTATATCTATAGGTTAAATAAGAAAATGTCCAAAATCGTTAAATTAATAAAAATAAAGCCGATTTTTTAATTTATTATAGTATCGGTTTAGTTTTCTTTTCTTAGTAAATAATATTGACATGAAATATTGAAGCTGTTGATCAATTTTTCGTAACTTTCATATTCCTGTAACAAGAAATAACACATAACTTCACACTTTATCTAGTCTATGCAGTTAACAAAAACACACTATCACGTCCATAGTCGAGAAAATCGTGAAGAAATGTCTGACTGTTCCACTAGCGAGTCGGGCACACCATTTCATGAAAAGTGCATATGATTAATTTTCTCAATACTATTAATATCTTTCTCTTAATTATCACGTTACATCCGTTGTCGTGGGCGTCGGCTTAACTTCAGCGGTGAGTTATGGCGCTAGGGATCTTTAATCAAACGAGCGGTAGCGACGTGAATTACCTTCAGTTACGTCTCAGCTTGGATGCATTCAACCGGTTCTTATGCAGTCGTCACCGAAACAATTGTACCAGATCTCTTTTCTTTTTATCACTCGCAGGGTTCATATCCCATACCCTGGACACACTTCGTCTGTTGTCAATTTTTGTTTCGCGATTCGAATAAGTTTTCACTATTTTAAATTTACGTATAGAAATAATGGTTAAGCTGCCAGCGAGGAGACCGAACGCCCCCTATGCTACCCATTACAATACTGTAATAAAAGGAAAAACCAGAGAAAACCTGGTCCAATATAGGTTTACTACAATATAGGTCTACTTTATTAAAATTTTTAATACACTAGTTTTGTTAATAAAAGTAATATAACAATTTTGAGACGATATTTGAGTTTTTTTATTATTATGGTGTTCTAATAAGCATAGTCTATTATGCGTTAATTGCGTTTCAAACTTATTACAAAATGACTTATAACTTCATAGACATTGCTAACCCAAATTTTGTAAACATAATGTAAATATGTTTTCCAAGATAATATTACCCGTTATATTGATGAACAAAACTAAACTAATAACTTTAGAACTTAAATTCGCATCTATCAGCATAAGATAAAGGTTACTTAGTGTGCGATAGATTGTAATTGGTATAGGACTCTATAAAGTAAATAATAATGATCAAATTCACCAATAGTACGAATTTTTTAGAGATCAAACGGGTGGGCCATTTAGTAATCTATATTGAATAATTACTCAACAAAATTTTAAATAAGGCACTATTAAATGTACCTAAGGCATTATTAAATTACCTATTGTACTAAATGGACAAATACTTAGCCATGAGACGATAACTACTCTCACGATTTATTATTATAAAAAAAGTACTTGCAGAACTTATAATGCGGAAGCGTTTGAGAGTGTTTAACTGTATAAACATTTTTTTTGCACCTCTTGTCAGTAACTATTTCTGTCGCTGTACTCTTGTTAGTACACGAAAATGGAAAAGTTGTATATCATTATACAGATGATTCAATGCCGTTATTGATCTTCAACGAACTATTTTATTTAATACAAACGAAAAAATCATAATAGTTTAGAAAACCATACTCGTCAATCAACTATTCAAAACATAAAAGAACGATCACTAGTGAAAAATCCATTAATTTATCGTTGTTTGTTTTATTTGTTTTATTATTACAGCAAGTATGTTCCTATGGTAAATAACTGCCTATTTTATTGTAATTAAATTATTATAAAATAAATAAAAAATGCAAATTTATAGACAAGAAGGGAACTCTCATTAATAGTAGCAACTTCTAGAAGTAAATACATATATATCTTTGTTACCATCTGCTTCCAAGAGATTAAGTTGTAATAGTTGCAATAAAATATTCTACGACCATATGGCACTTTTCTTCATTTTCTTTTTTTTTACCAAAATTAAATGGGAACATTATGAAGCGTGCAGTTTCGGTTCTTTTTATTTATGTGTTTCATAATGTTTGGAAAGAGTACATTTTTTTCTGCGAATAAATTCTATTCTGCTCTTGTATGTGCTAGTATAACCATGCGGCATAATCAAATTAAACATAATGTAGATAAAAGACTTCTTGAAATCGAGCTCACCACTTCACGTGCTACAGATAATTGCTCACTAAATAATTTTTAATGTAGGCAAATGATTAATTACCTGAGGTATTTGTCTACTTCCCTGAACAATTGTAAGCGTCAATAGCTTATTGGTTAACGGTTTTCTCCTCGAAATAGAAGGTAGTGGATTCGAGTACTGACCACAGGCTTGCTGACCGTTGAGCACTTAATTTAGGTGAAATTAAACTACAAGCTCGAAGAGCACGTTAAGTGGTCGACCCAAGACGTTATCTTCGAATTGATCAATTGAATAATTATTCAATTGATCACTAGCAGTCCCCAATCCGCACAGACCAGCACCAGACTTGAAATGCCTCATTTAGAAATGAGAAAAATGTGAGAGGTTTCGCTTCAGGAAGGATGTGATTAAAACCTGACTGTTACTTAAGTAATTACTTATGTTTATGAAATCCGTTAATGTATTTATTGAATTAAGCTATATCAGATATGACTTATCACAACAAAAACTAAAAGGTATAGGCCACATTAGCAGTGAGCAACGTAGAAACTAAAAAGATTACGGATGAACCACACCAACATCCAGAAGCAAATACTGAAAACTCTACACCAAGCAAAGAAAACGGAGAACGGAAGACATATGGAAGAAACTTGCCCTTTCCTACTGTATTTATTGACACATTATAGTATCTATTACCCATCCTTAATCCAGTTTCTGGCTAAAGGTTGCACGAATACCGGCTGGCTCTACAAACTCCCGTCACTCCTAATCAGTGGCGGATTTATATTTTTTATGAGTGTAGGCCACTTTATTTCCGCCGCCCCATGTACCTTTCTAAAACAATGATTTTCTGAAATCTGCCGCCCCTAGGCCGCGGCCTACACGGCCTATTGACAAATCCAGGACTGCTCCTAATCCAGAATAGAATCTACAATCCCCCCCCGATACTTACGCTCCCTTCGGTGTATCGAGACTTGTCCCTTTCAGTCATTGCGACTGGCTGAAGGTTGAGCGATGATGATGATGATGATGATGATGATGAACATAAAATGTATATAAGGTAAACATTTCATTCTGTAGATAAATAAATAATGTTACTTAGATAGTTAATTTAAAGAACAAGTAGGCTTGGCGTACACTGGGCGTCTCTGGTAATAAATTATTTATCGTTACGTTCCATATTTTACAATGAGTTATTACACAAAGAACCATAACCGATTTACATAATATATACGCTATACAGTATTAATCATACTAGGTGTCTTAAATAATGCAAATTTGCATCTGAGCTATATCTTTACATCAAAACGTGATAGAGTTTATGCAACTGTATAATACGACCAAAGTTTTCAACATTCAAGCAGTACCAATCATGCTTTTGGGTTCCGTACATCTTATGAAAGTATAGAACCTTTACATGATCCCACTCGTGTCTGTCTGTCTATTTATCTACCACAGCCTCTATGAAAAACTTGTAATTTGTTACATGAACAAAGTTAGGCGACCCAATCACGAATATGTTATACATAACTAATATTAATATGTAATTATTTGCGTATTGTTTGTTGGGATATGATAAATGTGAACATATTTTTTTCAAGTTTAATGCACAGCTTAAGAGATATTAAATAAAATGTACGAAAACGTAGAAAAAAAAAAAGAAAATGCGAAATTTTAGTACCTCATTAGTAGTTTGCAGGAAAACGTATACAAAAATCCGAAGTCCTCGAGTTTCCAAGGGTCATGAAATAGAGTCGGGAAAAGAAAATGTGCAAAAATGTTTCTTGTATACACCGAGGATTGATACGATTATTTTCTGTACGGAACCTTTCCACGCAAGTTCGATTCACGCTTAGTCAGTTTTTTTCCCTTTCTTTTGGTGTCCTTATTAATCTTTTTTATATAATAATAATACAATTGTCCGACTTACTAAACGTTAATTATGAAAATTTTATACATGGAAATTTATCAAAATGTCTTATTCGTGCTCTAACCCGTTTTGATACTAAGCTATATATCGCTTTGTTTATATGAAAAAAGTGTAAACTATAGTTAATCACCTTTTTGTTGGATTAAATTAATTATTCTTTCCAAGATAAAAGTATAATTATATCATCAAAATACACAATACTAATTAGGTATATTTTAATAATTTCTTGAATTAGGCTGTTAGAAATCATCTAATTTCTTAACGTTACTTTAGTTAAAGAATAAATATTCCATTACTTAAATTATTTAAAAGTTTCTTGCTTCTCTACTTTACAAATAAATTATTAATAAGCCATAGAAATTACTTTAATTCTATATAAATACTACACTATTTATATAACGTAATAATTTACTAACGTTAAACTAAGAATAATAAATTTTCAATAATTTATTCGCATTGTGAAGTATTGAGTCGGAATGTTACTTAGAAATGTTGACTCAAGTAAGATGTATTGCCAAATTAATAGGAATAATACTAATTGATGCTGGTACTTAAAAACAGAAATGTATATCAAAGATGACTGTACTGTCTGATCGCGGTTTTAAGTTTTTATTTCGATCTGACGCCCAGCTTTAATTTTGAACCAGATTTAGATGACGAATTTCGCCAATTTTTTCGGAATTAATTAAATATCAGTTTACTGAAATGACGTCAGTCACTAAATTATTAGAATTAATTTCATTTTAGAAGAAGGAAAACGTAGAACTCATGAGCAATCCTGCATACAATCCGGATCTGGCACCTTGCGACATTTTTTGGTTAGCAAAAATCAAGAACAAATTACGCGGTCGACTATTTTCATCATCAAAAGAGGCTGTCGAGAAGTACGAAAAATGAGTTTCCGAGGTTACGAGTGGCATATATGTTTTCAAAATCGTTTTATGCGTATGAAAAAGTGCATTTATGCTAACGGAGAATATTTTGAGAAACAATAAATTCATTTTTAACCATTCATAGTAATTTCATTTCATTCATTCCATAATTTTTAATTGCGCCCCGCGTACATCACAGTTAAGGCGACGAACTAAAATAAAACCCACGGCGAAAGATAAATTACCTATACAAATGATAAGGCCCGATGATTAAGGAGGTCCCCCTCGGAGCGCCTCCTGTTAATTAATACACGACGTGCGAAGCTTAATCTCGCAGGATGTGGCGCCCTCTAGCGTCGACCGAACCGCCGAGATGGGCGACGAAATCCATTAGGGTTATTAGATCGGCACATTGTGAGCGATGAACTCTGATGAGCTTGATGCAGTTCGACATAACCGTTTTAAGGGCCCGTACCTGATACGGCGGGGAATAGCGCTTCTGTCGAAATTCCGGTGTCTGTCTGTGCGCATGTCGAGACCGATCTTTTTTTTTCTGTATTATTCAATGCTCATTACATGAGAGAGAATTATAAGGTGAACGTTAGTTCCGAGATAAATCAATAATCATGTAATTTCATCTTTTTCGTACAACCTTAAGATACGGCTGTCCATTGTTATTTGATTTCTTTTATGGTTGACTTTTTTAATTAACGATCATTTAATTCAAAATTTCAATATTCTGCCTTGAACTTGTTTTCCATACTGCGTAAATAACATCAATAATAAATCACTACTATCTTTTTCTTTACGTTCGTCAACTAACGCGTTCCATAGTGAGAAAATCAAATATCGACGATTTTGAAAAATTCTCGAGCGTCTTTTCTACGAAAAGGGCCTATTTGCATAGATAACCACTACAATTATACAAAAAGGCAACGAAACTTACTCCTTATAAGTGTTCGTTTCATCTAATTTCAATACCAAAATACAAGAACTATCCATGCGATAGAGATAAATCCATTTCAAGCCATCGGTTCTCGTAACTTGTAATTGTGTGAGTCGATAGAACTGATTTCGTTCAAAACAAACCAAAAGCTTGAAAGTTTCCGAATCAGCGGTCCTAAATTAAGCCCATAATGTTGCCCTGTAAACTGCTATCAGTCAAGTTAGGAGTTCAGTGAATCCGAAGCGATCGCAATGCTCGAATGATCGAACGTCGATGTAAACGGCGAGTTATTTGCTCTTGTTCGGGTATCGGCTATTTAAATATATGATGCGGGTGTCGCTGTTTAAAATAAATACCGTGACTCGGTTGGATCGGAACTTTATATGTCTGCGTATTACTAATATGATAAAAACACATGCGTGCCCTTAAGAATAATTGACTTATTTATTATAAATTATTGAAAATTGTGTATGCACAAAAAGCTTAGGAACGGGTGTTGTTTGCAATATTTTTAATTCAATTCGTTTTTATGAGGTTTTGTATTACTCGAATTACTTTTAGATTTAACCGTCGGTTTTGAACCATATTCAACAAATGGTCGATAGAAACACAATATCATCCAATACGAAAGCTATTTATTAACAGACGATTAAACCGATAAATATATACCTGCGTATAAAGGTCACTTAAAAACTTTTAAATCCCTTTAAAAAACATTACCAACGACAATTTTTCACACAATGGGATATGCGAAAATAAGTTTTCATTATGGTTATTGCATTATGGCTTACATAAAATATTTGCATATTCACTGTTATCAGAATCGATAAAAAAGGATAGAATTATAAGGCTGTGACACACAGAAGACCAACTGAGGCGACACCATAAGTTTCGTTTTTTTCCTTTGCCTTCTTTTGGTTACATATTATACAGAATATTTCATATCATAACGTTCATTGGGTATGGAAGCTTAGATAGTCTGACGTCAAATTTGGCCGGTTTATCATTTGAAAATTTATTTTCACACATCAGATAAAGCACATAGCTTTATGTGATGTGTGAAAATCTCCTAGTATAAAAACCTGTTTTTATGCTAGGAGATCGAGTGGAACGTGTACCGAAGTGGCGTAATCTAGTGTTACTGACGGATGAGTCACTACGTTTTGAGGGTCATATAACCGGAATTGCAAGAAATTTCTTTTATAGGCTTGAAGTACTTTATCGAATACGTGGGTTTCTTAGTATAGAATTCCGAGTCAGGTTGTGTGTTCCTCTGATACTTTCGAAATTCGACCATGCTGGTATAATATGCGGCCCCCGGCTATTATCTCAAACAAGCCACATAATACAAAGAGTGCAAAATGCCTATGCTCGGTATTGTTTTAAAATATTGCCAGGAGCGTATTTGACGCCCTACCTAAATTCGGCAGGCATTCTCAATATGACATCCAGAAGTGCACCTATTCTCCTTAATGTTTGAGACTTCCAAAAGTTCACTCGAGATGTAAGCAAACCCAATACACGTGGTCTTGGATAGAACAGAGATGTACAGTCGCACATCAACACACTACCGCTTTCAGAGGTAGTTTCAAACAAGCAGCTACGAAATTCTGGAACAACACACTTGCGCCACTGAAAAACATAGCTACAAACAGCGCTTTTAAATTGCACCTAAAACAAACTTTATGCAAATACAGCTGGCGTTAGCACTTAGTACTTAAGTCGTGGAGTCACACCTCTGGTATATGCCCCTATACACTGTTCCATATGCGTCTACACATCCACATACAGGCACGCACGCACTATATACTATATAAACACATGTATTCATATACATATACATTACACACAAATATCCATACATAAAGATTATACATAGTCATACTATTATGTATTTACACAATAATATTAAATATATTACATTTATTTTATCACATACTCCGTTCCGACAACCAAATAATAGCAAATAACGAAAAGGTCTGGCAATCTGCAAAATTTTGCTGAGTTGAGTCTCTATTTGACATCAAAAATTTATACATACACGCGTTAATAAATATAAGTTTAGAATTAAGTTTTAGTATACAATATAAAACTGCATGCATGGTAAAAATATGTCAGACAAAGAAATACCATGTCTACATCTAAAATGGTATTATTTTTTAGGGTGTACATTAATAACGATCAATGGCCACTTGATATATTGCAAACAAATTAACAATATCCAGCGATACAAAGTATATCGCTACAAAGTAGGTAAGTATTATAGTAAAAGATAATGGATACAATAGATATAAAAAGTGAACTGCATATAAGCAATCTTAAAACTCCAATCGAAGTAAGTTAGTTCAGACGCGGCTGCCGCGTGCAAACGATAACGGAAATTTAGTGTTCTAAGTTTACTTCTAACACAGATGCTAGGATGTTATATAATGTGATATAAGTATACGCTTATTTCCCAGAGGGATAAACAGATACCATAGATCTTTGATTTATGGAATCTTCATCAACCTGTTTTATTTTGCTGGTATTTGCTATTGCATTGAAATGGTTTCAAACAAGTTCGTCTGGTTTGAATGTTAAAAACTTGATCTTTCTTCAATTAGCCACCAATTGGGTCTGCATACAATATTCTAGAGGGCCTTCTAACAGACCCTCACTTTCATCACATGCATTTAACTGTTATAAATATATTTCCATTCAATTTCTCCAGATGACTGGACCATACTAAAATACCCGTCTCTCTTCTAGTAATTATGATCATACATATTTCTGATATTTAAGTGCTATTTGATATACTTTATTTCATAGTACAATAGAAAAAACCGTTTGATGTAAGATCCAATCTCTCAAAATCTCCTAATCAGATTTCAATAAAACTTCTCTATAAAGTATTCCTCATGATTCAGAAAATACTATATATATTTATTGTACTACTTTTTGTCCCGGATATTATCCGAGTATTTGTAAGCTTTTCATATAGATCTTATTTTGATCGGGTTTTTCAGATGTTTCTTATAATGGCATAAAGGAAATAGAAGATTTTTGTTCGGCTTCCCTTAATCGTTTGTAAGTTTTATGTTGTCCGATTGATTTTTTTTGGTAATGCCGACTTAAAAGGGAATAAGAATGAGTAAATAATTGGTTTCCTCTCTGTACGGGCGAAACTATAATACCATAGATCAGATCAACTATTTCAACCACGAAATCTACTTAATATAGAATAAACAGCAAAACGTTCTCGATTTGCTAGTCTTTTAGGTGAAAACTACTGAAACAATAAACTCAATTGTGGTGGAAATGATGTGGAAACAGAAGCAGAAAGTAAAGCATAACATTACTATTTTCAAGTGGGCAGAGCACGAGGCAGAAGGTTGTATCTAATATATACGAAGGTTATTTGAGAATAAACTGCTTAAATCAACGACTACGATAGTTATTTTTGGCCTGACCTCTAGAGAAGTGAACGTAAACAACTAACGCAGTGGATATATTCTGCCTATACCCTCGAGGTATTATACCCTCGAGGACATTTAAGATGTTCTTCGTTATATCATGTAATTATTACAACAACATACAACAACTGCACTTAGTGATAGGTCACTGTTTGTTGTAGACACATTAGTTTTAAGTGACGATACCTTCTTGTGTATTTAAGTATTGCAAGACGTGTCTGTAGATTTTTTTTAGTAATTACTTAAGAAAGCGCACCTCTTGATGAATAGTTGCTCTTTACTTTTTTTTTTGCGGTCATCAAACTTATTACACAATTTCTTAAAGCGTGTTGCATTAAGTACTTAATAAATGCTAATAATGTATCAAAATTAAAATTAACTGCATATTTTTATAGATCTGACATACTGTATTAGCCACTAACAACAGCTTTGTAAGCTCGTGGTAGAAGTGTTGATTTCTACTTGATTTTATGTTAGGTTATGATAATGATCTGAAGGAAAATAGTGAATTAAAATTCTTCACGAAAATAGTCAAAAAGATAGATGAGAATCGAAGTGGCTTTCTGCATGTGCTGCACTTGTATTCTACGGATTTTGTACGAATGAACCGACATTAAAAGAGATCGCTATTCTTTAAAAAAAGATGTTGTTCCAATGAACAGAGTTAATCACAAATGTTAGAGGTGCTATATGTAAACGTTACTATTACTTTATTTATTGAACATAATATATTTATATTTCAGGAAGAAAATAATCAAAGTACACATAGTTTACTTATATATTTATTTACTTAGTTTACTTCTAATACAGTTATAATACAAACCTTCAAGTTTAGTGTTGAAATATATGAAAATAAAAGAACTATTTAAAACAAAAAAATATAGAGTTACTTAAGCCAATGCATAAAAACATAGAACTTAACAAACAATTAAAGTAAAATTAAAAAATATTGGAAAAAAAATAATAATCTTGAAAAATTAAAAGTGAAAAATAAAAAGAAATTTACGGTAAAATTATTTTTACAAAACATTAAAAAAAATTAAAGCCTATGTCTCATGTGCATTTACATATATGATAAAAATTCTCGGGAACTCGGGGGAAAAAAATGCGTAAACTTTTACGTATTTTATATAAAAAAAACAAAAGTACATTGACTTTTTAAAAGTCACAACGTTTCGTTGGTACATATTTCCAACTTCTTCAGGTGATTTTTGAGGTTACATTCTAGTTGTTGTGACAAAAGCAAACATCTACATATTTTTGTTTGCCAGGTTCCCAAGAATTTTTACCTGTCTTATCATTAAATATCATAGAAAGTAGAACTGTTTATAAAGCAAAAAAAAACTTTAATTCTAATATTAGGAAAGTTTTGGGAAATGTGTTTACTAAAATACAATAAAAAGAAAAATTGAACTTGGCAAACAAAATAAAGGCTCGACACATTAATTCTTATATTGGAATAATGAATGTGATACTAGCAACACAATTTTTCAGCGAGGGGAGTTAGCGTTGCATTAAAACTTTCTGATGAACTCCTTAAATCGCGAACTTTCAACAATACAGAAACTGAAGTAGCATCTTTACGGTAATAAAGTAACCTATTTTATGCGTTTATTTCCAAAAAAATAACTATCGTGATTGTATAAGATCTGTAGATTTAAATATGAAAACCAATATTTCATTTAAATTTTAATTTTATGTTTAACACTAATATAACTCAATTTCTTCTCCATATACATTTCTTCGTATCATAAAACTCGGCGAGAGATTAAGAGGCAAAATAAATCTATAAATAATGTTACTAACAATAACTGTAAAAGTAAGTTTACTATTCTCGTTTACCTATTTTTCCTGTATAAAAGAGCAATATATTATAAACTCAAGACAGTTTTTCTAGATTTCATGATATGTGTAGAAAGCTTAAGATTACCTTATGGATGTTAGGCTGACCGTAGAGAAAAGTATTAAAATATATCTCTTCGTACTGCGTAACTCGAGGTGAAATTCAACTTTAATTCTCCAATTATTTGCCAAATGGAAGGCATAATAATGAGCTTGATGTTAACATAGGATACTAAACATTCATGTAAATTCGCAAACACAAGTACCTTTTTGTCCTATGTTTGTAAACCGATTTTCTTTTTCCTTTCTTTGTTAAGTACTGAAGAGCTTTATTATAATCAATAAAAAAATTTGGAAACAGTTTTTTTTCCGCCTTCAATGCAGAGACGAAGTCTTTATTTAGAAATCTTTATTCATCATACTTCACATCCCTTAGGGCTACAATCTACAACTTTGTAAAATACCTTTATTGCCAATTAGAATTCATTAAATTTTGTTAAATATCATTCCCTATACATTTTATACATTATATATCTACGTTAGCGGCAAGCGTGTAGGAATGCGCGACTAGCTTGTGTTATTTATCCAACTTCTATTAACATTAATTTTTTTTTCAATTTCGTAGGTACTTATTGTAAGGAATTAAGGCAAACAATAAATGCTTATACCGTTTTTGTACAAGCTCGCAAGTAACATAATAAAATGACATTCAAAAAATATATGCAATTACTACAGTGATATAATACTCTTTGACAAAATAATCTCAATAACGTTCTAATTTAACAATTTAATGAATCATGGTTATTTTTGATCGACCTCTAGGCGATCTCTAGGACAATATAAAGCGACATATATAGAAAAACACTAGACTCTTTACAGCCAAAATGTTCCTTCACTAAAATCTGCAAATGTTTTGACAGTTTTAGTATTAGGTCCGGGACAAAAGATTTTGTATTTCGTAAGTAAAAAGTTGCAGTAAATTCTCTTTGATTGTGCTGTTTGTACCTGGCTAGTTTTGATACTTTAAATAGATGACATTAAAATAAAATCTATTAAGAACCATGTCCTGCTATTTTTCTATTGCTTTTCTGGCCATCAAAATGAGTGAATTTAACGTAGAAATTCGATACAGGTTGAAACTTTATTAAAAAAAAAACAGTCGAATTAAGAATCTCCTCCTTTATAATTTTGAAGTCGGTTAAAAAGGGAAAAATGTGACACGAGCAGCGAAAAGAAATTGTGACGTTTATGGACTTAATACAGTGTCGGTAAAAGTAACACAAAACTGGTTCAAGCGTTTTCAGTCCGGTAACTTTGATGTCAAAGATAAACATGAACAAAGATGAACCTCGCTCCGGTCGACCTGTTACGGATGAAGTCGATGACTTTTAGAAAAAGTAGAGCGAAATCTGCATATTAGTTCTTACGACATAACTGAAAAGCTGGATATTGACCACAAAATAATTTTCACCATTTTTAAAAACCCTTTTGAAAAAGCTGGATGTACAAAAAGCTCGTTACTTGAGCCCCACACGATCTCACTGAAAGAAATCTGATGAATCGTCTACTCATTTTTGATTCTTTATTGAAATGTTGTAAAACCGAACCATTTTTGAAAAGATTATCACTGGTGATAAAAAATGGTTTACTTCGACAAGAACGTGCGAAAAATATCAGGGTTAAAAGGCAAGCAAGCTCCACAAACTATAGCGAAACTTAGATTAACTCGCAATAAGTAATGTGTATGGTGGGACTGGAAGGGCATTATTCATTAAGAGCATTATTCATTATTTTACCGTCGGGCAAAATTATCGATTTGGATCTTATTACCTGGAACAGGTGATGAGACTCAAGCAAGAAGTAGAGAAAAAAACGGTCGGAATTGGTCGACAGAAAAGGTGTGGTTTTTCACCATGATAACGCCAGACCACACACATCTTTAATCGCTTAGCAAATGTTAAGAGAGTTTGGTTGGGAAGTGTTAATGCATCCACCATATAGTCCTGACCTTGCATATCTACATTTTCACCTGTATCGGTCTTCTCAGAATTCTTTACGTTGTGTTAACATCAATAGAGAACTGTCAAAACATTTTGTCACAGATTTTTGATCGGAAGTCCCAAAATTTCTACAGCAATGGCATTACGTCACTATCTATACAATGGCAAAAAGTTGTTGAATAAAATGGCGTACATATATCATAATTAAATATAAATAATATATAATGAAAAATTATCTTGAATTTAATATACAAAATACGAAAAAACTTTTCCCCTAACCCGATATATTATATTCCGGTTCAATAGATACAGCTATTCATAGCAATACAGCCGCATTGGGACGGTCGTTAGCGACTCCCGACCAACGCTGGGCCACGATGCAGGGCGTAGGGTGTGAGCCCTTCACTCTGATATAAAGATATACTGTAGGAGGGTATATACCACAGCAAAAGTTTTAATAAAAAACAATAATTTAATATGTGAAGAAAGCTTTCACAAAAACTCACAAATTTCTTAGAATAAAAATGTAATTGACTTACGTTATATATTTACACTAATTTTCAACCCCAATCTTGTTTTCGACCGCGATCTCGATCCCGATCTCACTTTCAATTTCGAATCCGCTATCAGCCACAGTTCCGGTTAGACGGATCCGGGGCAAACGCTAAAATCAAAATGAAATATAAACTATATTACTCGGGGATAATATGGTTTTCTATAGATTAAAGAATTATTTTAATCGTCTTATGAATATAAACTCATGGATGAAACCGAGAGTAAATACTAAATATTGACTGCCTAATTTACTCAGGGATAGTGTAGCTATCTATTAGTGAAAGAATCTTTACAATCGTTTCAATAGTTCGATTTCAGTACAGATACACCGACGAAACCGGGGACAAATGTTAGTTTTTTTTAGAAGCTTTCCTGGTGTGTTTAAAACCAATCGCCTGAGTTTGGGTGTACTAATCGGATCAATGGTTTAAGCACGCATAGGAGACAACATACAAACGTTCATTTTCATAGATGTGAATTCCTTCATCATTTGTATTCTTCCTCTCTCTCTATCCCGATAGTACTATTGATTCCGAACAAAAAAACAACAGAATTACGAATGTCCATCGTTTAAATTGTAGGTTAAGATCATGAGTTCGTACAAAAATCCCTTAGGAAAAAGCACTCAATTTTTCCCGAATTTTCAAATTTTCTGAACATTTTTCCAATTTTATTTTTCATAAGAACCTTTCTTGGATTTCGATGAGTATTTGAAAAAAAAATAGTAGAAATATTGGTCAGGCCGTTCTCGAGTTTCGCGTTTAACAACACATTTGGCAACTCATTTTTATTTATATATGTAGTTCAGATGTATCGCTAGTCGGGTTCGGTACTCAAGGTCGAAATTAAGTATTCAACACCGACAAAATTATATTTATTTGATTATTTTCTTAATTCACTGTTCACATCTTCTGTATAAATTCACCAATATATTTCACCAATGTACTTTACATTTAATTATGTTGTTGCTATTACGATCGAGGTGTATGCACCCGGGCTTTGCTCAACTCTTTTCTTCTCATTACTCGTGTATTGTTTTTCCCTCCGACTTACCTTCTAGTCTTTTAAAAATCAAATTGATAAATCGAACCCAAACGGAACCCACGTTTGCGGGACTAAGCAGGGAGGCCGGATGCCCCACATGCACTTACACGTCTCACATACGGTATACATACAGATATATATGGCTGATTAAAAAAAACTATTTTTCTCGGAACCATACTCAAAAGTTTCGTTTAGATGTCGAAATAGGCCTTGTAAAATATGAGATCAGTTTTTCTTCTGATTTTTATAACTAACGAATATTTACATTGTAATATAAAGATCTTAAAATCTTTTTATAGATAACTGAATGCTCGACAAAAAATGTTTGAAATCATTTTTCGATAAGTTATTCAAAGTCAAAGTCAAATCCACCATTAATTTAGCCGTTTTCTCCAAAAACCTTCCATATTGTTGAGTTTAAAAGACTCCAAATGAACTGAAATTTTATTTCTGAATTCCGAAAATTCTGAAAAACAGAAATATCGTTTTTTGCTCTCAAAGATCACTGAATATATATTGTATGTATCTATTTATATAAGTAGTGACTGCTTTTAAATGTGTCCATTAAATTTACATTACAATACATTCCACATAATGAAATTATTTTATTGGTTCAAACATATTCTGCAACCTCAGTGAAATTGCATTTGTAGATCCAACTGTTACTTATCCAGCTATTGAAGAATACCTAAGAATACGACTTCATTATGCAAACAAATTTTTCTCTTATTTAATATTTAACCAAATAGAGAAAAAAATTAACGAACGGATGCCATTTGAAAACGAATATCTTTAAATTTTAATCTAATCAGACAAATGAACTTAATTATAAAACTTATTTACTATGTAATAAAAATTTGTGATAAATTCAATACTTCATTTATTTGGAAAAAATATATTTCCTGTGTCTTTATCTTAGAGTCAGAACTTAGATCTAAACCGGCCTGGCAAACAGGAACAGGACCGGAATAGGAACAGATAGCAAGACTAGCATGCGAAGAACCTAGGGTGGTATTAATAGACGACACTAAAACAATGCGCCATCTCAAGAACTAAGGTGGGAGCGTGACAAATATTATTTTCCATAAGGAAATACTATAACTGTCTTGCTCTTTTCAATCCCAAGATGGAACGCCGCACTTAAGTGTGCTTTATTAATTACGACCCCTAGAGTGAAATCAACTTCGTAAGCGCTGGATTAGAATTAATTATCAAAAAGAAAAGACAAATCAGAAAAACGTTAAGCGGCACTTGCTTTGTAACTGATAGGGAACTGACAACGCATTTACAGCAACTTATACAGGCTTTAGACATCTATGTATAAAAAACGGAAGATGCATAGTTGCGTACTATTTGGATGGCGAAAAATGGCTCAGAATGTAAATTTTGTCTCTGTCTTACATTTTATGATAGCATTTTGCAGTGCCAAAGATAAAGAAGGGGAAGGAACATTAATTATTACCTTACATTTCAACCGAAATATCATAACATAAGGTTCATATTTAAATGCAAAGAGAACAAGTAACGGTAATTTTGTTATTGGAAGACAATAAGCCATATTTTTTACAATTTACACGTGCTTTTGTAAAACAAGATATCAGTAATTAATATTATTTTTAATTTTTACTATTGTTTTTCAGTTGAGTGAATGAAAAGAATTATAGTATATTTTTCTTTAGAGTAAAGCTTAATGTAGTAATCACCTAAGATTAAAATTAATATGAATCTTTAATTTCATAATACATATTGGTGAAAATAAACATGAATGAAATTGATGATTTATAAAGTGTAAAGATTGTAGTAATATAAAACTTTCTTAATATGTATATAATAAAATAAGATAACTTATTAAACATTATTTAAAAAATGGTTTATTAAACATTAACATATTTTTGACGCACATAAAACTCATACATAATTTGCTAAAAAACAAATTCAAATATAATGAACATAATTTTTTTGGAATAGGTTTAATTTATTGTATGATTTCCTTTTTAGAAGTAATTTTAAGCGTTGTATAAATATAAGACAAATAATTAATCAATAAACAACGCAAGAAATATGAGACCTATGTTACTTAGATCTATTTCTTTTAAGTCGGTTTGTATATCGGTTTTTGATGCTACTTTAAATGAAGAAAAATAAAATACTCATCGAAGACTCATTATAATAAGTGATTGAGCACTTATTATAAACAAACTAAATTTTACTTATCGAAAATAAGAAATACCGTCCTTTTTCATAGCTTTTTGACTGTTTTTTTTTTAATTTTTCTTACTGAGCACTTCGACGTCGTAACAGAAGGTGCGACGAAATTACACTAAATAGAATCAGTGCTATACTGTATATTTTAACACTCATTTACTGCGCGTTTTTCAGCGCGGGACGGTGCATCTTCTCTTTTTACAAGCTTTTATTTAGTTTCACCTGTCCCGTTGTGTCTGTCGGTCTGTAATCAAATCTTGCAAGTTAAATTTGATCCACTTCTCGATTTCCGATTGAGCTGAAATTTTGCATGCATGTATAAATCGGATGACAATGCAATATTATTATGACGTAGAGCTGATCTGATGATGGAGCTGGAAGATGGTCATAGGAACTCCGTAATTAAACGACGCAACCCCATCGAGTTTGGACTCACTTGATTCGTCTTAACGAGCACTTTGATATTATATGGTAACCAGGGTCCGATGATAGAGCTGAAAGGTGGCCATAGGAACTCCGTAATTAAACGACGCAACATCATCGAGTTTGAGCTCGTTTGATTCGTCTTAACAAGTACCTATCTTGGTTGGCATGAATATGCAACTCCAACAAATTAGGGAAAAAAAGTCATTCCGTTTGTTATGAATGTGGATTATGTCTGATTGATTAGATGGCCCAATTCCAAGGTGAGCACGTGCCGAGGGCTAAATGGTATGAGGCTGTATAAACATTTCAAATCGCAAATATTGCGCCTCAGGGTACCAGGGCGAACCCTGTTGTACTTAAGCCCTTATCTCTCTACAATGGACATCTGGGGGGATGGACCGTTTTTTTCCTATACTCGTGGGAATAACATGAACACAAAAAAAGAAACTACTAGACAAAGAAAACGACGTTTAGAGAAAGCGAAGTTGAAGCGACAAGAGAAGATTTCTAATGAAAGCGATGTCCACAAGCGACAACGCTTAGAAAAAAATAAGGTTAGCAGTAGCTAAACATAGAGAAAACGAATCGTTAGAACAACGCACAAATAGGCAAGATATCGATAGAATACATACACAAATGAGAAAGAAAAACGCATCTTTAGAACAATGTACTAATAGGCAAGATACTAAAAGAATCCATACACAAGAGAAAAGAAAAAACTCAAATTCAAATTCTAAGCAGTTAAAAATAAAACTTAAAAAAAAACATTTTTTAAAAACAAGCTTTTATTATTTGTTAATAAAATGAACTAAAAAGTTAAAAATATAATAATACATTTAATACATTTTGATGGTACAATTAAGAACATTTTTCCTCTTGCTATCATAATGTATAACGCTTTTATTTATAAAATTGGGACTATGATAAAAACGGGAAAATTTAATAATTAAGTTGTAAAGTTTTAATATTAAAAATATATAATTATGTACGATATGGAATTATTTTGTCGTAGACGAAGAAACTTAATTATCGTTAAAGGTTACAATGTTATAGCGTTATATTTCTTAGATTTAATTTATTTTTAACTTTTTATTTCATTTTGTTAACAAATAATAAAAGCTTGTTTTTAAAAAAGGTTTTTTTTTCTTTAATTTTATTTATAGATCAATGGCTTTAGAAGCAAAAGCGCCACCGGTGTTAAACTACGAGTGAGACAAGGGTCAGAATTAACTAGGTAGACCGGAATCAGAATAAATAGTGAAACTAGAATTGAAAACGGTAACAAAAGTGCTATTGAGATCATAATCGCAAAGTAAAGCACTCTATATAAAATATTAAGCAATAGATTTTATATCAAAGGTAATATATCGGTGACGTACATATTATAATGAGATATGTGCGTTTGATTTACGAAACAAGCTGATTATTGACCACCCCTTTAACTTCCTACAGCTATAGAAGTTTTTTAATTATTAATTGGTCAAAAAAAACTGTCATTTCTTTTTATGTGTTGTTGTTATTTTGTATGAATATATTGTACAAAACTTTACATATTATCAAGACTTCTTTATACTCTGACATAACAAAATCGTACTTTTAAACAGTAAAGTGATCTTCAAGAACGATTCCTATCATGAATATGAATTTCATTTAATGCAGTAAATGTATATATTTTTAATACTTTGCGGCAATTTTATTTTTGCTATTAAATATACAGTAATTTATAGGATAACGTATTTGTTTAATTTTATTGTATGTAAATATAAACTAAAAAGTATAATAGCAAGGGTTATAATATTTACTCAAAAAAAAGCCATGATAAAAAATTTTATTGAAATATTAACAAATTAAACATGAACCGACTGGAGTAGATACATGATTCGACTTTCTCTGTTATAATTCATATGTTACACTAAGTTTTGTTGGGAACTCGTATTGATCGATGCTTAATCAGATTTTATTTTGAAATCATAAAGTATAAACATTTAGACAATCCAAAAAAACTATCGATAATGGTCCATTTTCGAGCAACTATTGAGCTTTAAATAATTCGCTCCATCTATTCACTTATATCGGCCGATTCGATCAAAATAATATATATATATCATAAGCGGAAAAGCAAATATAATTTTCATATCAAACGAAAAATGGCCGGGAATACAAGCCGAAGGGGGTGATGTCGGCGGGAACTTCGCCCGACATGGGAACGCTTTTAGCGAGGCGACAGTCGGCGCCGGCGCCGGCGTGCCTCGGCACCCGCGTCACGCGTATCGCCGGCCGCTGCGCCCGCGGTGATGTGAGCGCGAGTTAATAATTAAACGGTCCCCGAACTCGATAACTTTCTTAGGGGGAGTTCAATCGAAAGCTATACGAAGATCGAGCTCGCCCAACTGCCGGTGGTCGAAGTTTAGTAGTTCACTTTTTATGAGTCGTTTTTCGTATATAAACACGTGTTAACAAAACGTGAAATCGTTATGTTATGTCTCTGTAACAACATATTAACGCATCTATACGAACGCGTATATTTTGTTCCATTGCTTACTTATTCTCTATGTGCACGACATTAAA